>JAQGAK010003588.1:0-14616 GCA_034696945.1 Lipothrix lubbocki
AATTTTTGTATTAATTTTTGTATTAATTTTTGTATTAATTTTTGTATTAATTTTTGTTTTAATTTTTGTAATAATTTTTGTATTAATTTTTGTATTAATTTTTGTTTTAATTTTTGTATTTTTCCATTTTTCATTCGCAGTGTATTATATTACCAAAAGTTTTCCTTATTACCAAATACAAGGGAAAAGTTTCCTAAAAGAAAAAAAGTTAATTTTTGTAATTGAACTTCTGATTGCTCTCGCAACCAAAACCAGATGCATGCGAACATTTTCTCCGGATTTTTACCCGTTTCTGACGCACTTGCATAGCCATGACAACGGTTTTGTAAGGTGGAAATCATTTCTTATGATGGCTTTTTTGGCAACGTATGTTTCCTGGCTTGGGTGAAAATTCTTTGGTTTAATGCCTAAAAACGCGTATTTCCATATAATTTTGCAATCTTCCATGGAATTTAAATTTTTGTAATTTTTATACATTTATAAATAATTGTTTCGTTTTATTTAGAAATAGTAGAATTTCTATATTTCTCTAAAAAGTGCTATGATTTTAAAGTAATTTTAAAAATCCGTCTAGTTTTTTTTAAATTTAATATTTTAAAAATTTTGATAATTTTTTTGCTTTTTTTTTCAATTTTAAGCCTTTAGTTCTTTAAAATCTCTGTAATTTCCCGCTCCCTTTCTACCGCTGCAAAAGAACAGTTTAAATCTTCCAATTCCCAATCTACCCAAGTGTTTTTCTCAAGTGCCGACCTGCCCGGAACAGCTGATGACTATTTGTTCAGGAGCTGAAATGTGCTGAACGCTCTGGAACACCGACGACTTAAACAACCATTCTCTACTCTACCAACAACAACGCACAAGTAGTAGATCTGACCTGAAATTGAGGAGAAAGGCGAAATTGGTTCTAAAAAAGAGCGAGCGGCAAATAACAAAGGACAAGTTTTCTTTCAGGAGGAACGTGAAAGTGAAGGGGATTTTGATTGGCAATTTAGGAGCCCAATTATGACGCGCTCCTTATTTTCTTTCCTCCTTTGTCTTTCCCATGACATTACGGGGCATTCCGAAATATTAATACACGTACATACTGATGTCTGTATTATCCCTACTTCGTTTCTAAATTCAGCAAGAGTCGTTAAATTAATACATTTTTTGGATAAGGATCGAAATTCATTAGGTCAGTTTTGTGTGGAAATAATTATTTGGGAAAATTTATTTGTGCAAATAATTTGTGCCTAATAATTTTTTTATACTGCAATTTTAAAAAATAAAAAAACAATTTAAATTGTAAATTTTTTTAAATTAAAAAATAATATTTGAATTTAAATTTTTTTTAAATATATAAAAAATACATTTATAATAATAAAAATGATTATACAAGAAATACCAAAATTTCAAAAAACAATAAAAATAAATGTAAAAAAATTATAAAAATAATTTTGATAAAAATCAATAATGTGAAAAAAATTAATCAATTTATTAAATTATGTACAAAAAATAGTCGCGAAAAAAGTGAATTTACCAACGCTGGAGCAAAAACATTTTCGAAAGTGTTTGTATATAAAAGAATACAAAACTATTTTTCTCATCGCCATTCAATTCATAGCTTATTTCCTTTGTCGCTTTTCTCACTAAATTTCCTTCAATTCTTTCTCTCTCTCTCTCTTTATTACAATTTTTTTAAAATATTTTACACAAAAACATAATGTTCTTGCCATGTTGTAAGTACAAAAAGGAGCAGGAGTATAGAAGGGAGAGAGAACAAGAAGAAAGCTTCAAATTTTGTGTTGTTGTATGGAGCAACAGCCACTTTCGCTCATTCACTCATACAATCAATAAACCTGACGTCAACCTTTGTATGCTTGAGTATTGCTTTATCCCTCTTGCCTGAACACTTATTGGGCAATTCTTTCTCTAGTATTTTATGCCCTACCAAGGTTTTTTAGATTCTCCTTTTCCTTACGAATCTTTATACATGCATATTGTGAATGCACTTGTATACGTACACACGTTTTTCTATTGAGGCTTCAAAAACTCTTGACAATGAATTTCTTCCCGAAGATTTCTCCATTGATAATTTTTTACATTTATTTATTGCGATTTTTTTCGGATCTTTTTGACGCGAGTCGTTTGAGTCTATGGACACTTTTTCTATTAAAATCCGGGGTCAAATTTCTTGAAGAATTATTCTCCATGTTCTATAATTGAGATTCACGGGTAGGAATTATGTAAACGGCGTAAAAATTAAAAACATTACAAAAAGCAGAATTTTGAGAAACAAATTAAAAAACGAAATTAAAAAGATAAAGTTAAAGAAATTTATACAAATTAGGCAGTAATATTTGAAAAACAATAATGAATCAAATTTAAAAAAATAAAGTTAAAAAAATAAGGAAATTTAGAAACAAAAAACAGACTAAAAAATTGGAATGTAGAAAATTGTTAAACTAAAAATAAAAAACAATAGATTTAAAATTAACAAAATTTAAAAAACTTAAAATATATTTAATAAAATTAAAACAAGATTCTAATAAAAATTAGAAAAAAAACTCCTTAAATAAGGAAAAAATAAGAATGTGAAGGAAGCGAACCTTGAAAAGAAGGAGAACGTGAAAAAAAAGAGCTTAAAAGGTTGGCGCCTTAGTGGCTTTTCCATTATAAGAATTTTTTTTACCTCGTACATATGTATATGCAAGCATTTGTATATATGTATATGAAGGATTTATACAAGGAAAATGTATTTTCCCGGTGAAAAGCCCATAGGTTGGTGTAGGATGAATGGAGTTGACTTGTTGAAAAAGAGAAAAAAAGAAAATCCAATTTAAATGGACGCACCTTGGAAGTTGCCATGTCTGATACACTTCTGTGGGTTTGAATGGTTTCCAACTGATCCAAGCACCAATCCAGCTCATCCAGCGTCTCCAGGGCCAATTTTGTGAATTGCTCATCTGGAAGAACATCCGTTTTTTTTTAAAAAAAAGCTTTGTAACCAGTGCAGAATTTAAATACTTGCTACAAAATTTTTAAGAGGCTTTTGAACGTTTCTTTGGAATTTACTATTTTGTTTTCTACTAATTAATTTTTTCAAATTATTATTTATTAGGGTAATATTATTTTTAAATACAATTGTGTGAAGTTCATTATGTTGGTTAACTATCCAATTTCTACTTTTTGGAATATTATTCAATTATTTATTATTTTCATTAAGTAATTTAAATTCCCCAGTTTGGGATTAAAATTAATATTTAAATATTTTATTTGCAATTTTAAATTCTTCTAAACAACATTATTTAAAAATGATCGAATTTATATTATTTAATCAAAAAAATTTGAAATAAATTTTAAATGAAGGAAATGGCATAAATGTGTTAGGATTAACGCCGTTCCACGGTTTTGAGCAAACACATGATCCGCATGATAGTATATACATACATAATATAATTCTATTAACTAAAAAAAATATAGATCATAATTGCTTACCGCCAGGTGGTTTAGCTTGTGGACTGGGCCCACTAGCTGACTGAGAAGACCTTCTTGATCTGAAAAATGAGAATTGTAAATATAATCAATGTTTAAAATAATTATTGAATTTTTTTAATAAATAACATTATTTTTTAGAATAATTGTAAAAGTTTAAGCCTGATAAAATTATTTAATAAAATTTAAATTATTATTTTAAATTTTACAAAGAAAAATGAAAACAAATGCTGAACAATTAGACCTAATTTATTATAAATAAATTACATATAAATCCATGCTAAAATCTGCAAATCACAGCACATTTCCCGTGCTCTAAATTGTATCACAAAGTTTTCACAGTAGGAAGGAGTAATGACGTTGTGCAAAACGTGATTGTAAATTACTGTGAAAAAAATCAATTTCCTATTCCTTGCGTTTTAAATATTTACAACTATTTCTGCCTGCTATTTGTATAAAATAAACACTTATTCCACAGTGAACAGTGGAAACACACGTGCGCCCAATGCCAAAACTGACGCCTCACTACATATATGGTTTGGCAATAATTATTTTATTTATTGCAAATTTATTTTTCCTTGTCAAACGTAAATTAATTATTAATTAACTATACTACTCATTTTGTGGATGACGGAAGGAGTTTCCTTGACCCCAAACTACCGTCGACCAGTTCCCTCCATTATTCATGACATGACAATATTGTTCCTCCTGCGAACGTGATGGGCCTCGCGTTTTAGCGTGTGAGGCATTTGTTTTGCTATTTATTTATCCATTTATTTATGCAGTTTGTTTCCTGTGTTTTACATTATTAAAATTGGTACTTTTTATACAAGCTTTTTAATTTATTGTATTAGTATATTTGTATTATTTTCTTTCATGAAAATTTTAATTTTGCATATTTCGACGCCGGCTTTCTTTTATAAAGAGTTCCCATATAATTACAAGATTCTCCCGAGGTAACTGTCAAAATAGTTTTTGCTGGAAAATATTGGGATTCATTGATTATTTTAGTGAAAAACTAATTTTTTGCGTCTCGACGCCGTTTGGATTGTAGTGTGGATTTGTAAAAATGCAGATTAACAACTTTGACGTTGTACGTCCAGTTTGCAAAGTGCGAATCGACCTTCAGAGTCATAACCGAAGGAACAGTTTGCAGTTCACAAAAAGGAAATAAATTGTGTTCATGATGATGCCGCCGTCGCCTGCGGTCTCCAAATGACTCACTGGGGCTTCTCTCATCAATTCACACTTGTTGAAATATTTTTACATACAGTTTATTATCCCTTGACTCCACAATTTGCCCCAAATTTGACATATCGAAGCACATGAGCACATATTCGTGTTGGCTGTGCAAATGCCAGGAATTTGGGAGGTTAAATAGCATAAATTATTCTATTTCTCTCATGACGTCATTCCGCGTGTGTGTCTGTGTGCGGTGCAGTGAGCCACCCATGGCACGTTTTTTTATTTCATTCACGTTGTCTGAATGAAATTAAAGCTGCTTAATAATAAGAACCACAACGTTCTGAATTCTCTGTTTGAGGTTTGAATCATTCGTGGAATCGGTCTCTGCTGCAGTGAATCATTGAGGCATTTATTGTATTTATGACGGATGGACGAGTTTTGTCATGATGAATTTAATTTTCAGGCAAATTATTTCAGAATAATTCAAGAATTTTCTGGAGTTCTAGTGTAATATTTTTTAAATTATTTTTTTTTAATTAAATATAAATTTTTAAACAATTTATATGAAACAAGTGAAAATGACTGGGAATTTTAAAATTAATTTTACTTAAAAATATATTTTGTTTTCGAATTTCCCTAAAATAATTTTCAAACAAAATAACACTGGAATTTAAAAAATACAATTTTCATGATTTTCAGAATTAATTGTAATGCAGAAGTCAACTATACAAAACATAATTTTATAATTCCTGCCACCTACCGAAATGCACTTGAACAGCTAACGTTAGTTAAAAATGCATATGACTATATATTTACATATACAAGTCCATGTACAAAGTATAAAAGCAAGTGTACAAGGCATAAGCGCAGTTATTATCATGTGGGAGAACGTGTATGAATTTATGGTGAATTTATGGTAGACACGCCAAGACGTTATCGTTCTATTTTTAGAGCGTAATTACCCCAGCTTCTTCGCTATCAACAGAAAAGGCTATTCCGAAAAGCGTTATCTACCTAGGAAATAATGAGTTATCTTATGTGCTCCGCATGGGATAACTGTTCAGTAGATACACTGGCTGCGTTGCTAAAGCTAGGAATTTTAGAATCCAAATCAAAATATATATGCAGGAATTTTCATATTTAAAAAATAAATATGAACCATTTTAATCTTATTTTTCTAATATTTGGATTGGCAATAATTTAAAATGTGTACACATAAAAAAATTTGAATGAATTTTTTTTTCAGATTTTTTTTTAAAAAAATAGAAACTACAACAATCTGGAAATTTAAAAGTAATTTACATTAGACAACGCGGGGGTTAAAATATTTTCAATGGCACACGTTTGAAGAAAGTAAAAGGGAAGAGAGAATCATACAATTCCTGGATTTACCAACGCCCGCGCTTAATATTCCTCGAAAATTCAGTGGAACAATAAATGACCGAGAGTCACGAGCTTCCGCTAATGGACAATGACCACGTTGATAAATTCTCGAATTTTCATCATTTTGATTGGAGAAAATATAAAAATTTTCCTTTAAAATTTCAAGTGTGGCAACAAATTTTGCGGGTTTCGACGTCGTTTATTTAATTCAGGCCAGCCAGCCGATATTTATTCACAGATTATCTCGTGTCATCTTAATGTGTGATTGTACTAATTTGTATATATTGGCTTGAATAATAAAATATGGTAAAAAATCACGGAAATTTACTTACCGTTTAGTAAAGATTTTATTTATAAATTCCAAAAAATGCATTCAGTTTGAATAAAATTCAGTAAGCAAAATAGGACAGAATTGACGAATTTTATAATGAAAAAGAATGTGACAAATTCTGGAATTTAGCAACGGCGTCTCCCAGCGGAGCTATAGCAACATGTGCCTTTATTTGAAGGACGAGGAGTGTGACGAAATAAAATCGAGTTCTTGTGACGGGTTAAAAGACTAACGACGCTCTTTGTTTCCCCAAATTCTCTCTCTCATGGAAATATGAAACTCGATGTACATAAAAGAAACTAGCTATGCTGCTGCTAGCTAATAATAATAATAAAAATATTGGGAAGAAGCACGTGAGGTGGAGTTTTTTAACTTCCCGTCGCAAACGTTAATATGTTAATATAGACGTACATCTATATGCAATATAAAGGGCAGGGAGGACTCTCTTGCATCATCCATTAGTGTAGGCAGTCCATTTACATGGAAATGTCTCTCTGGATCTTTAATGTTCTCTCTTTCTTTTGCAAAAGAGAATATGGAAATTATTTCCTGAACGAGCATTCCCTTCTATTTTCTCATCATCAGCCACGCGGACCTTTTCACCATCACGTCGAAGTGCTTCGCTCCTGCTCACGAGTTAATAAGCCTCCTCCAAAAATTCCTCTACGTGACGGTGTCAATGGAAGGTGCCTGGGGATTTTCCCATCCGGCACTTTATTAAACAGGATTTTTATTTTTGGATTGAATTTGCATTTTCTCTGGAGTATTTTTGGACTTGGATTGTTTTTGCTTAGGGTGGATTTTATTTTTATTGCTTTTCTGTTGCAGCTATTTGCACCTACAAATACTTTTTATTTGAAGCTATTTTTCTTTGCACACCCTCTACAATCTTGAGGTAAACAATTTTTTAATCGGCGCCAAATTGAAAATTAATTGCGGAGATTTTTCTACATACTTTTGAAACAATATGACAAGTGGCGTCAAAGTTAATAACTTACCGATGCGTCGACACTTGAGTGAGTGTAATGTAATTATTCCGGACGCTGCGTAAACTGGCCAGGATTTGGGCGAATGGTGTCACAATCAGATCATCTCCATGTCTGAAAAATGCAAGAAAAATATTTATTAGACAAAATTTTGGTCAAAAAGATACATAGAAAACAATTTCCTTTATGAAGTTTCCCAATTTTTCCCCAAAACCAAATTCACCAATGATTTCTCATACGAATGCAGATTTCACGATCCCTTTCAGGAAATTGTATATTTATTTTCTGGAGAATTATTTTCCACCAGAAAATATCTAAAATGTATTCCTTCATGTTATTTTCATAAATTTACATCAAATTGTCAAAATTAATTTCTAATAATCTTACAAAAATAATTTTAAAGCTTGGTAATAAATAAATAAATCTTTATATTTTCTGAACTCCTTCGCACCAATTCATTTTTAATCCTTTATTGTTGACTGTCTTTTGCACAGATATTTTTAGAATCCTTAACATTAATAATTGCTATAGGAAATTAAAACTTTCGAGGAAATCCTCGCAACATCCGTTCGTCATTTCCATTGGATTTCCTCAATCTGCCCACGCTTCGACTCCTACGACGATCTAAAATTCCCTCGCTTATGGATATTTGAACTGGAAAATCGTTCTTTTGATCCATCTATTTCTAAATTTACTTCCTAATCAACGATGAACAGGTATTTTGCGGAAGCTTCTTGCTCCCTTAACCTTTCTCTAAACTTTTGTACCTGACAAAAATAAACACTAATATTAAATATGATGCTGAATTTTCAGGAACGGCGTTGAGGTTGTCAATATTTCAACATTTATTTTCCCCTGAATGAATTTTGTCTCTTCCTTAGGACCTAAGAGGTGCAAAAATTTACAAAATGGCGTCTAAATTCTTAATGTATTCAGCGGTGTCGATAATTCCATAAAACTATTAACTACATTGCGTTGTTTAACTGCATGGCAAATATGTTGAATTTAAAATCTACATTTCATCAACTACTATACTAATTACTAGTTATGAATTTCCAATAGCAGGGATCCTGTCCATACGCGTAGGTAGATTTGGCCGAAAGAATAAAGGGAAGAGGAGGTAATTACTGTGCTCCTGGAAGGGAATTTTGTGTCATTTTGTGACGCAGTCTGACGTCCCTGCCATGGCTTTCATTAACTAACATATGAAGGTCCACATGACAACAGCCCCCTTGAGGCAATCCAGTCTTCTTCTGGTCATACCAGTATACTCTCCCTGCTCTAATAAAATCCTCTCTCTCTCTCCGTCCTCTTCTAATGCACACACAGCGTGTCCGTAATTAAACACCAATTTCAGGAATCTCTAATTACTCCTCCTCGCTTCCCGCAAAGAGCAAACTCCCTCACACATTCAAATACTAAAGCTCGCTCCTGGAAAAACTCTCCCTGGAATGTCCCAATTGCTCCCTCGATAATTCCCTAAATATTACGCTTAACACCGCCATTTGAATTTACGTCTCCCTCAGAACCCTATAGCCTTTCAATTTGAGTCCCTAAATGCAATTCCGGACTATAACTAGAAATCCACTTTAATTTCCGGTATTTTCTGCGTTTCATTTTGTTGCCATGGAAACAAACAAAAGTTGAATTTGTCAAAAAACTGTATTTAAAGAAAATTGAATTTTCCAAAAATAAAAATAAATTTTCTAAAAATAAAAATAAATTTTAAAAAAATAAAAATAAATTTTAAAAAAATAAAAATAAATTTTCTAAAAATAAAAATAAATTTGCCAAAAATAAAAATAAATTTTCCAAAAATAAAAATAAATTTTAAAAAAATAAAAATAAATTTTAAAAAAATAAAATAAATTTTCTAAAAATAAAAATAAATTTGCCAAAAATAAAAATAAATTTGCCAAAAATAAAAATAAATTTCCTAAAAATAAAAATTCCCAAAAATTATTTATAAAAAATGAATTTCCCAAAAAATGGTATTTTTAAAAATTGATTTAAAAAAAATTACCACGTTGCTATGGAAACAAGATTTTAATTTAAAATATGAGTGGCCATGGCAACGATATATAAAAAAACGAAGGGAAACTTCCCTTTGGAAAAAATTCCCCTGTGCTTTGTTTGCCAATGATAAAGCCCTGCCATTCATAATTCCAATAACAAGTCAGCAGTCTTTGCACCACGGCAAGCCCACGTCAAGACTTTATTTCAAGTCATTACTCTTTTTCGGATTATTATTCCCGGGTAAACTGACTCCACTCTGAGCTTCTAGATTTGCCAAAACAAAGGAAGGGCTTTGTGTTCATTTTTTATCCCTCAACTACCCCGTCTCGAACAACAAAAGATTTATTATTTTCCTATATATATTTCTGTATCACTTTGTTGGCACAATGCGCGACAAAAGTCTGTAAAATCCTCGTCCGAAAATATTTGCCCCGTCTAGATTTTCCATTTTAAACTTTGCTGATTAATGGATTTGCTGGTTGCCTGCAACGCATTTGCGCATAAGCTCCGGAGATTATTCAGAAAATAAATTGGATCTGAAAATAATATTTTTTTTTATTTTACGAAATTTAGTGCCATTTGGAGTTTCTTCTGCTAATGGTTCGACATGTGCAGTTACAATATTAGATGTTTGTAAAATGTGGCGGGCATTTTAAAATTTGCAGATTTCGACGTCGTTTAAACCTTTTGGTCTAAATAGCTGGCAATATATTTAGTTTCAGGGTTTCTGATTTTACAAAAACGCATGTGGCGTAAGTGAGCATTGTAATTTACCTTTAAGATAAATCCCAAGTAAATAAATCGGAAAAACAGGAAAAGTCAGTCGCTATTGATGAAGAAAATTAATACAAATTGCCTTATGGCAATTCCATTGAGAGCAATTCTCATTCCCAAACTTTTCCTCTAAAGCAAATGTTTTCCTTCCCCTGATCGTAATTTTTTTTCTTTTTTTTTATATTCTTGTCCCCTCTGTTGCTGATAAGAAATGCACAAGGTTGAAAGGGAGGAATAAAAATGCTTTCCAAAACTTGCCAAAGTTTTTCCCTCCATGGAAAACTTTTCTCATCAAGACGGTCGAATCTGCCGCTACTTGACCTTTTGCTTTATAAAGTGCCTCTATAAGTTTATTTTCTTGCGTATACGAATTTCCATATTATTTGCTCTTCGAAAGGGTTTTTGTATGTAAAAATGCTAAAATATTTCAGGTTTCCAGCATTCAAGTACTATTTTTTCGTTGATATTCTTTATAGGAATCATGTTTGTAAACGCGATTTTTTAAAATAAAAAATTAAATTGTTTTTTTTAAAATTAAAATTTAATCGTTTTTTTAAAATAAAAATTGAATTGTTTTTTAAATAAAAATTTAAATTGTTTTTTTTAAATAAAAATTTAATTGTTTTTTAAAATAAAGAATTAGATGATTCTTTAATTCAAAATTAATTTTTTTTCAAATATTTTCTGCAAAAATTTGTGTTTGTTTCCGAATTGCATTTTGAAACTTACGGTTCACGCTTAGTCAAGTTATCATCCGCCCCGAATTTCTCCCAGAAAGAGCTCCGGTGCTTTATTCGGAGAACGGAGGTGCTGAGGGTGCGAGGGAGCTTGCCCCCTGGCCCGACATTTTGGCCTTTCTCACCCATTTGGCCCCCGCTCCCCCCGTCCCCGCGCGAGGACAGCACACGAACATCCGTCACCGACATTTTCCGGCACCGCTTGTACAAGGGCAAGGTGTTGACACTTCCACAGTCTGCCGCTATTAAATCCAGGATGCCGACTTTCTATTCCGATTTTCCCGCAAATTTATTTTAATTTGGTAAAATTTTACTTTTACCAAACAGGGACTTTGGTGTAGTGGGAAAATTGTATTTTTAACCGCGTTGGTTTAATTGTTATGAGTTTTTTTTAATTTAACCACGCCACATATTGTCAATTTGCAGAAAATTCAAAGTGGCGTGGAGAGCCTATATATTTTGCATTGTCTCGCCAATATGAATAATTATTCCGTTTAAATTTTGTGAATAATTTTTGGCCGTTTTAACAATTTTAAATAAAAAAATCGCAGAATAATGTTTTAACTTCGACGCCGATTGATGTTTCGAAAATGTTGTAATACTTCTTCAGTTGTGCCCGGTGCTGCGTGTGTGTATAAATGAATTAGAAATCGAATTTCCGAAAATATAAACAAAGAAAAAGTACAATTCGTCCACGGCGGAGGGTAATTTGCATATAGGAAATATTATTAGGCGTGTGTACAACTGAGGATCACGCGACGATTATCCCAGAGTCAATTCTCCTCACGTGAGCATTATTTTTTCTTGCACGCGGATATAATTATGGCATGTCTAATGCTGTACTTAGCGGAGTACTTTATTTCCCCTGCTTCGTGCATATTTTCCCGAAGAGTTTATGTGTATCCAGAAAATCCATTTCGGAAGAGGGAAGGCTGAGAGTTTGGTAAATGTAAACACTTTCTGATGCAATATTAAGTTTCCCTTCCTTCTTAACTACCGGCGTGCGTTTTCTGTCCTCACAAATCCCCCGTTATTATTACATGTTACAACCCACGTTATCACTGCTCTTTAGCTCTCAGCTCAGCTATTTTCACTTATTTTCCTTCGTCCAGTCATCGTATCTTCACTTTACTTCTGTATCGCATATGTCCTCTATTCCTTAATGTGCAACGCATCGATTTATAATATCCAGCAATAATCGATGCACGGGGGGACACGATTTTAAATCGATTATGAAGAACGTGGAAACCGTAACAAATTATTTACAATGAGGAGCAATTCAAATTTCATTGTAAATGTAGCAACAAAAATTTTCCCAAAGAATCTGCTCCAGATCCGAGTTGTTCCAGAAAAATGTTCAACGGCGCTTAAGTCTTACATAATAAAAAAAAATTCTTATCGTTGTTGTTAATTTAAAAAAATTAATTAATCCGATTTAAATTCATATAACTCCAAGTGAAAATCACTTGAACTGAACGAAGAGTCAGATATTGTGAATCGATGTATAAACTTCATATGTGAGAACTGGAAAATCGTGAAAACGTTTTTTGTCGATGCGTAAGGAAAAACTTCAGAAAATCATGTCCGATGCGAAAGAAAATTAGACCGTTCTCCGATTTCACTTATTTAACCTTTTGAATTTTCCCGATGTAAAATCCAACACAATGTTTTTAAACGATGGAAGATTTTCTCTAATCGATGCGAAGATGAAATTTCTCGTGTTATGAATGAAGAATCCTGGATAAAAATTGATTGCAGTCGATGTGAAAAGGAAAAAAACTGCTGGAATCGATTCAATATCCAAAAAATGCACTGGAATTGCTCGGGTATATAGTAGAAGATGAAAATTATTGCGGAAACTTTTGCTCGTTACCCTTGGTAACTTTCAAGTATCTAAGCTCATTGGCAATAAAACCGGGATGACGCAAGTCATGTTGACAGTTTCACGATTGCACACCGGAAATTTCTCAAATATTCTGTTCTTCTCACTGAAAGTGAATTTGTATTTGTCTAATTTTTTGTAAGAAATTTGTAAAATAAATTTACAATTCTCCCTTTAATTTCCGCACTCACATCGATGCAGGACAATATGTAGAGTATCCATATACAAACAATCAGCAACGACAAGGACGATCACGGCTGAGACAATTTTTTCTACACTGCGACTGCAGGAACGGCTTGGAGGGAAATGCGTCGCAAAATTCTCCTGCTCGTGAACAGAAGCGAAGGAATTCACACACACACCAACAGCAGCAGCTTCTCGAGAGTGAGCGAGTGGTTTCGTTAAAAGAGGGAAATTGTTCGTGGACAACAAGAAGGAAGATTCTTTCCCGCAAGTCAAGAGCTCGTAAAGTCTGTGAGGATACAGGAATTAAAAATTCTCGATGGGAATATTTACGTCTGGAAAAACAATTTTCAGCCGCTGTTTTCAGCCGCGCTTTTTTAAATTTTGGTTTTTATTTACACATCCGTCTAACTTTGCATTTTCCTCCGGATGTTTTATTCTCCGTAGGAATTTCCCTTTTGCATTTTTTTATTCGCTTTTATATCTTTAGCTGGTTTTAACGGAGGTATTAATTTTTAATTACGCCACGCCAGCAATGCTTTTTAAAATACAAAAGAATTCAGAATTTAAAAAAATCCACTTTAGCACAACAATGTTGTCATTTTGACTTAAAGAATTTATTCTAATATTTTAAGAATCAAATTTTAAAAGTTCTGTATTAACGCCACGCTGTAAATATTGCTTGAAATTTGTTGAACTTCGACGCCGCTAAATGCTTCATGCACACTCGTTGGGTCCAAGCTTGGTGCTTCTAATGTTTATTGAATGAATTTAAACGCCGGTTATGTTTTACATGCTCTTATTATTCAGAATTACTAGATCAATTTGGTTTTATCGTATTGAAACCTACAGTCAATGTTTTTAAATATCTCTATTATTTAGCCGCATAGACGCCACAAGTTTTTGGTTGTGTAGCAGTTTCGTCGTTTAATTGTTTAATTTTGACGCCACTCAATGTTTTCCATATCGGCCACCGCAATTTAGTTATTACTTTGGAAATGTTTGTGAAACTCAAAGGATGTGTTGTGACGATCTTTTTAAAATGAGCTCTACCACCTGCTTGTACTCAAGGAAGAATTGAGAATTAAGGACTTGAAAGAGATGGAAGAAGCAAAAGAAGACGAAAACGACTCGTTTGAACACAGAACAGGAGGGAGAACAACAAGAGCGAGGATTTGGCTCCGGCTAAAATTTTGGAGAAATTGATAGAGTTGCTTCCAGTAGCCCTTGTTGCTATATTATGGAAAATGTCTATATACGGAATTTAGCTTTTGTGTTGGGTCCCACGGCCTGAACTGCAGTCTCAGAAGAGCGGACACCAACGGGAATTTAAGCACGGCTGCTCCTGTGAGTTCCAGGGTTTTACTATAATACGCCACTCTATCGATCACACTGCCTCACTTGCTTCCTCTCCTTCCGCCCCAACCTCAAATTCACTCTCCGGCTTCCTCACACGGCGTACATATACGCCGTGGATGTACATATGCGAAGTATGTACTACATTTCAGTCTCTGCATAAGATAGCATGAGATTAGTATATAGCTCTCCCAGCTCAATTCCACACACAGTCAGTCAGAGAATTTTCAACTTAGGGGCCATCCAAGTACCACGTTCCACCAAGGGATGGGGTAGGGGGCGAGCAAAACTTACGGTTTTAGTTACAGG
>JAQGAK010003589.1:0-14616 GCA_034696945.1 Lipothrix lubbocki
GCGTATGCAAACATATTTTCAACACGGATTCCTCTTCCTTGCTCCCTCACAAAGATTTCCCAAGCCTTAAAAATAAATAAAACTATTATTCTGTTTGTAAACGAATGTGTGCCTCTTGTCGCTGATTATTACGCACACCGTACAAAATGTGCCCTTTTTCTCTGAAAATGTGCCCTTTTACCCAAAATTTCCCCCCACTGTAAAAGTCTTAAAATAGGCTCTGCAGACCGGACTAGACCAAAGATGGATCAATTGTTTTGGTCCGGACCAGACCATTTGCATCCGTACTATAATTACGTTAACTTTTATGCTTTGACAGGGATGTCATGTGGTAAAAGGGTGCTCATGGTCATAGTATGGTGACGTTGCAGGTCGTGTATGGTGAGTTTTGTATTGCTTCAGGAAAGGATAATTCATAAAAGCCTCATGAGATAAATTCATGAAAGTGAAGTCATACAAAGTTGAAATTATTTACGTAGGATAATGGGTATGAAATAATTTTTGATTTTGAATTTAGCTCTTTTTGTAGGTCTTTATTTTACGAAAACGAGCTACCCACACAATTCCTCGTGCTGGAGCTCGCTTTTACATTTGTTCCTTGTCGACAACAACAATCGTGTACAAGGGTCAACTTACTTCAGAACAACTTTGGAACTACTATCCCGACCTGAAGGTGTCAGAATTTAAAACGTACCTAGCTTTGGTACACACCCGATTCTCCACTAATACTTTTCCAAGTTGGGAGAGAGCACATCCCCTTCGGTAACCATTAGTAGTTGGCGTGACACTAATATTTAAAGTAAAAGTTTGCCTTCTCAAAAGATGTAAAGGCGTTTTATACATTCTAAGCTACACTGACCAATAAGAGGTTTTGATATGTTCACACAGGATGCTTGCCCATAATGGCGAAATTAATACTCTTCGTGGAAACGTAAACCTGATGAAAGCCCGTGAGGGTGTGATGAAGAATAAAGTTTTTGGAGCAAACCTGAAACGCCTGTATCCTGTGGTAGAACCTAATCTCTCCGATTCTGGTTCGGCTGATTGTGTTCTCGAATTTTTGGTTCAGGCAGGTGGTAGATCTCTTCCTGAGGTACGCCGTTAGTTAATAAAGTGTGGCAATGACAGTTTCAATACAGAAATGTAAGCTAATGACATCCTTTGGTCCGAAATATAAATAGGCTGTGATGACAATGGTACCCGAAGCCTGGCAGAATGATAATCTGATGGCTCAAGAGAAGAAGGACTTTTACCGTTGGGCTGCTTGTGCAATGGAGCCATGGGATGGTCCAGCATTACTTGCATTCACAGATGGGCGATATATTGGAGCTATCCTGGATCGGTAACTTTTAAGAACGCTTCAATAAGTAGTTTACTTGTTTGTGGTAAAACAGGAGCTAGAGAACGACAACGGTTCAGTGGTGCCATTTTTATTTTTTATAGGAACGGTTTACGACCTTCTCGGTTCTACGTCACCAAAGATAATACTATGGTTATGGCTTCCGAGGTTGGAGTTTACGATACTGATCCATCTAATGTGGTACAGAAAGGTCGGTTGAAGCCCGGCAGGATGCTTCTTGTAGATACCAAGGAGAAACTTTTCATTCGTGATGAGGAGCTCAAAGCAAGTATTGCCAAATCTCGTCCTTATGGTATCTGGCTGCAGGAACAAGTTACTATGGATGAGTTGCGAAACGCACACATGGGAGAGTCGAGTTCAGAATTTATTTATAATGGCGTCACTGATGTTCCACAAGGTCAAAAGTTTTTTCAAAATTTATTTGGGATTGCAGTTATGGATTAATTAAGAAAGTCTTTGGACCTTACTACTAATTACTATCCTTTACATAGGCTCTGTTTACCGGTGCCAGGCTGACAAGCGTTTGGGAATGTTTGGCTACACAGTGGAAACACTCACATTACTCATGATGCCAATGGTGACCACGAAGTAGGGATAAAAAATTTACTGAGGTTTACAATAGGTTCGTTTAAGCTAATTTATTTTTAGTGTTAATAATAATTCTGTTGTATCGAAATTCAAACAGCAAAGAAGCTCTTGGGTCTATGGGCAACGATGCTCCTCTAGCGTGTCTGTCCCTTTACCAGCCTCTTCCGTATGAATACTTCAAGCAACTTTTTGCCCAGGTTCGTTTTATCGTTCAATTTAAATCAATATTCACTAACCAGAACGTGATGTGGAACTAGCATTTTCATATGTCGACGTGCTGTGAACATTTATAGGTGACGAACCCGCCTATTGATCCTTTCCGTGAGAAAATTGTAATGTCTCTAGCAAGCCCGATAGGGCCGGAAGCTAATATTTTAGAACCGAGTTCTGAACAATGTCATCGACTTTTCTTGCCACATCCCATTCTTTCTCTCACCGACTTACAAGTCCTCAAACAAACACGACACCGTGGTTGGCGGGTACTCGTCCTTTAACCTTGTTAACTTCTGTAAATGTTTACCATTTCTCAAAATTATGTAAATGACAGGCTATCAATTTTAATAAACTTTTCCGCTAGACTATCGTAATTGACATCACTTTTGATAAGAAAGAAGGGCCTGGAGGATTGTCACAAGGATTGGATAGAGTTTGTAAAGAAGCTTGTCAGGCCGCTGAAAAAAATTATCAAATGATTGTTTTGAGCGACCGTGCAGCTGGAGAGGAAAGGTAAAAAGAAGAAGTACCTACTAAGTAGTTTTTATCACTTGTGCAAGCAACTGAAGCAACAGTGCTAACTTCCTTGGTAACATATTCAGGTTCCGTTTTTGTACATAATTTAAATTTGTTCAGGGTACCAATGAGTTCCTTACTTGCCTTGGGAGCAGTTCACCATCATTTGATCGAAGAACGTCAACGAATGAAAGTTGGATTAATTCTTGAAACCGGGGAAGCACGTGAAGTTCATCATATTTGTGTACTTTTGGGTTACGGTGCAGATGGCGTTTGCCCCTACCTTGTTTTCGAAACAGCGATGGCTCTTCGAAGGGAAGGAATAATTGATGGCGAACTCACAGATGAAAAGATTTTCGATGTAAGAGAATTTATATATTCGTGTTCCATTTAGGTAGGGTATTTATTAAATTTCCTAACAATTCTTATTGAAATTGAACAATGGTGTGATTGATAAAATGAACTTGTTTCTTGAAGAATTACACACAAGCAATGGAGAGAGGCATCGCAAAAGTAATGGCCAAAATGGGAATTTCTACACTACAGTCCTACAAAGGCGCTCAAATTTTTGAAGCTGTAGGTTTAGCAGATGAAATAATTGACAAATGTTTCAAAGGCACGGCTTCTCGAATCGGTGGAGTAACCTTTAAAATAGTAGCGGACGAAGCATTTGAAAGACACGCGTTGACATACCAAGAGCGAGAATGTGATTCACTGGTACTGCGAAATCCTGGTCAGTACCATTGGCGCGCCGGTGGAGAGAAGCATATTAATGACCCGTTAAGCATTGCAAATTTGCAAGAAGCCGTAAAAAATAATAGCAAGTCCGCGTATGAAAAGTTTGTGGAGAGTGCTTCTGAGAGTGTACGAGACTGTGCTTTAAGAGGACAGTTGAAGTTAGTTTATTCCGACGCTCCCGTCGTCATTTCGGAAGTAGAGCCTGCTGCTGAGATCGTCAAGCGTTTTGCAACTGGTGCCATGAGTTTCGGTAGTATTTCTATTGAAGCACATACCACGCTGGCTATCGCGATGAACCGAATTGGAGCCAAGTCCAACACTGGCGAAGGAGGTGATTTAATTATTCAAGAAATTTTTATATAAAATACTTTTACAAATTATTGTAACTCATTTCAACCAAAGGAATTGCTTGGTTAGGCGAGAACCCGGATCGGTATTTAGACCAGGATCCGATGTTCAACAAGCGGTCAGCCATTAAACAAGTGGCTAGTGGCAGATTTGGTGTTACGATTGGTTACTTAGCCAACGCAGATGACTTGCAAATTAAAATGGCACAGGGTGCAAAACCAGGTGAGGGTGGAGAGCTTCCTGGCTACAAAGTTAGTAAGGATATTGCTGCTACTCGACATTCTGTCCCTGGCGTCGGCCTCATCTCTCCTCCACCGCATCATGATATTTACTCGATCGAAGACTTAGCTGAGTTGATTTATGACCTCAAGTGTGCCAACCCCAACGCTCGGATTTCTGTCAAATTGGTCTCCGAAGTCGGAGTTGGAGTTGTGGCTGCTGGGGTTGCAAAAGGCAAAGCTGAACACATTGTTATCTCCGGACATGACGGTGGCACTGGAGCCAGTTCCTGGACAGGAATAAAAGCTGCAGGTTTGCCTTGGGAGTTGGGCATTTCGGAAACCCATCAAACATTGGTTCTTAATAACCTCCGATCTCGAGTTGTCCTTCAAGCGGATGGCCAAATTCGAACTGGATTTGACGTTATCGTTGCTGCTGCTTTGGGAGCAGATGAATTTGGTTTTTCCACCGCGCCTCTCATCGCAATGGGTTGCACCATGATGAGAAAATGCCATTTGAATACATGCCCAGTTGGAATTGCCACTCAGGTAGAGTATATTTTCTGATTACCCTTTTCCAACCATTACTTTATTTGTGAACATGTGCAGTTGCAGTGTTCAGAAAATACTCATAATTATTGTGTTTAACAAAGTTGTTCCAATTACACACATTTTCAAGGATCCCATCCTCCGAAAAAAATTTGAAGGTAAACCAGAATTCGTAGTGAATTATTTGTTCATGCTGGCTGAAGAGGTACGAAATTTTATGGCGAAGATGGGAGTGAAAAGATTTCAAGATCTTGTTGGACGTACAGATCTTCTTTCTGCCAGAGAAACAACACATCCCAAAGCAAAATATTTGAACTTCGGAGGACTCCTTAAAAATGCGTTATATATGCGTCCCGGAGTCAATATTGTTGGAGGCAGTGTGCCACAAGATTTCGAACTAGAAAAACGTCTGGACAACCAACTCCTGGCCATGACATCTCCAGTTTTGGAAGGGAAGCAAAATCGGGTTGACATTGAAATGAAGATCGATAATTCCGCGAGGACTTTTGGAGCTACACTGAGCTATCACATTGCCAAGTAAGTTCTGGTTTGGCAATAGAGAATTTGATGACTTTTTAGGCCTCCTCTCCGTAGGAAGGGGGATTATTGAATCGTTCGATCGTGTCTGTAGGTCCGTAAACATAAGAACTCTCGAAGGCATTGTTGCAGAGATATAAAACTTGGCAGACTTGTAGACAAGGGGTCAAGTATGGTGCCTATTGAATTTCAGGGTCAACGGGTCAAGGGACAAAAAGTTACGTAAACAGCAATGCATGTACATATGTCTTTTCACTGTAGAGCCACCTCCCACTTCCTACCAAAACAAATACGAGCTTTACTGACTTGATAATAGATGGCGCTTACTCCTTGGCGCAGATAAGATGGCGCAGACAACATCTGTATGTTTTAATTAATTGCATTTAAGCATGCGCATATGAAACCACACGGCACGTGATTCAAGCGCGCACATATTTGAATGTGATTCTAAAATATAATTAAAATAAAATATTAACAATAAATTACATTTTAAAATGGAAGTAAATAAAAGGCTTCTTTAAATTTGAAACGTTAAAATTTTCCAATATACATATGATTTAATGTTTCATCGGAGGAGGCCTTAACCGATGACACCCGTGTCTCGGTTTTCGAAGATTTGTTTTACAATGGACGTCTTGGTGATTCCACAGTGATGCAATTTATTCCCATGTATATTAGCATAGTAAGCTAGTTATTATAAAAGTATTTTAAAACGTTGAAACACACTATGCATGTAGACGATTAAAAAAATGTTATTAAAATATTGCTTCAAACGTAGGTCGATAAAATTTGAGAAGATTGCATAGATTTAAATCTTCTACAGTCGTTTGACTAGCAAAATCTCTCTTTTCCTACAGAATCATGGGGGGCGTATTGGATTTAATATGACGGCGTCGAAATTCAAAATATTCCCTCCAACTTGATCAAACTGATTGAACATTGTTTTTAGAATCGACAGCTGAGTTGGATTTTTTTAGCTCTAAAACATCGTATTTGAATGAAAAAACGTATTTACAACAGCTGCAGTAGATGGATTATTTGGATTGATGAGAACATTTTTTTATTTAACCCACATAGGTTTGTGTGTAATTATGAACTGCTGACGTGTTTTAAATTCGAAAATAAGGATTTAAATAAGTACAATTTAACTTTTTAGAATGTCACCTCAAAGTTTATGTAAATCATTCATCCAATTTAATTATGAATGTATTAATTTCACCTACTAGGGCCAGCGGAAAAATAAAATAACCAAAACAGTTGTAAAATTCTCAACATAATTTTTTTCAAATAATTTCATCAACATGGTGAGCTGAACGAATAAGGAAACTTTATTACACATATGTAAAATGCATACAATATTTATGTACAGCAATTCTACAAAAATCCTGATAATAAACAATTTAATTAAAACAAATGCTACATTAAATATGATAACACGGCAGTGCTACGTAGTTATACGAGAAAATGCAAATACGGAAAATAAATAACACACGAAAACAAAGAAATAATATTAAGGCAGATTTTTGAAAGAAAACGACATTCAATTCTTATTTTTATAAAATAATAATAATTAATCAATGAAAATATTAATTATTATTATTGTCGATTGACTATTAATTGATACTATTAAAAATTGTACGACAAAATGTTATTTTAATTAATACAATAACATTTTCTGTCATACAATTTTTGAAAAAAGCGATTTTTTTTGATTTAGTGGACTTTGTTAAGTGGATTGTTGATTGTTACGTGTGGATTAATTAGTTTTTTAAAAATTCAAACTCAAATGAACAAATAATTTTTTGAATGTTCAGCCCGGAATCGAATCTTTTCCCTGGTCAAGGCAATCGACGTTACCCCATCCCCGTACAGCGAATATAAGTCAAATAAGCTTTATCACCACATAGTTAACATGTAAATACAAAAAATGCGTGTAATCCTAGTTATCAGGCTTACCCTGCTCAGTCCCAGATATTTATTCACTTAATTAATATGCTTTAAAAGTTTCAGTTTAATCCTTCACTGAAAATCCGAAAAATACTTGAAGATACCTGGGACGGGAGCGGGTATCGTAGCATAGTTATATCCCGAGTTTATTATTATAAACGGGTAGCTGAATTACAATTGTCTTCTGATTCGGATTTTCCATGGTCGAAAACGCCCCCTTCATAAAGTTTATAAAGATTGTCATTTATGAAAATCCAAATACTCACTATAATACCTTATATATAATAATACTTAAGTATAATATTTAATTGTAATACTTAAGTTCAATATTTAATTATAATACTTAAGTATAATACAATAATAGTTTACTTAAAAATAGATACCAGGGAGCGGGTATCATAGCTATAATCTAAGTGGTATATGACACATGATGCCATGGGATCAATGTATTCTGGACAATCGTATATTTAATAACTCGTCGTCCATGCAATTTATTAAATGAGCAGCAATGAAAAGGACACTTTTTTGTGCCTCTGAGTCCCTCCGTTTAATTGTACTGTATCTCGCTCCCACGGATTTCCACCGTATTAGTTGTATGAAGGTAACCAACAAAAGAGCCTTCGAAAGGGTTGCACATATAACTAATACGGTCGAAAACCCAGGGAGCGAGAGTTTTTTTACAATTCGACGGGGGAACTCAGAGGCACTTTTTCATAGTCGTAGGCTCTACACTAGATAGATACTTGAATGCTCTCATAGGCCTACATGGATTTGTGACATTAGGTACAAATTGAACATTTAGTTACACAAATAATTGTTCCATGTGCGAAGTAATAAATTTCCAATACGTTGGTTACATCAGATTTAATGTACCAAGCGGCTATAAAATATCACGGGGATCATTTGGACAGACACAAACATGAGACTTCAAATAATTGTGTTAAAATTCACGGAATTATTTTCGCTCACATATTAGGATCGGCAAGTGATTTGATTCCTGATATGGAATAGCGTTATTCAACGCTCACCGATCTCATAGATGAGAAAAATTTAGTTTTAAAGAAATTTGGGAAATCAGAAATTCAGGAAAATTTAGGAAATTCTCCTGAAACATTAAATAGAAACAAAGAACCTGCTTACCTTCTTCACAAAAAGCAGAAAAGAGAGTATATTAAACCTATAAAAAATTCTGTTTCATCATAAAAATGTTTGGCCATTATTCGTGGCATTACTGTTGTGCTTGTATATTGTACCAATGTTTAGGCGTTCAAAATCAAATGTTTCCAGGTGTATTTTTTGAGCAGCTGGCGAGTTCAAAAAAATTTGTTTAAATATAAGTTTATTATTTTTGTTTTAATTTTATGTAGTTAATTTGTTATAAATTTGTGTAAAAAGTGTTTTGTAAATGTTTAAATTTTTCAAAAATCATTTAAATGATTAACAACGTCTTTAAATTGTTTAACAAATCTTTAAATTTTATATCTTTTGAGTTTTTAGAAAATCTTTAAATTTATTTAAAATTCAAAAAACAAAATTTTGAAACTTTTAAACAATCATTAAATTTTTAATAAATTCTTAAAACTTTTTATAAAAATCTCTAAATTTCAAACAAATCTCTAAATTAAAAAAAATCTTTTAATTAAAACAACAATTCTCATTTATAAAAAAAATGATTAAATAACAATAGACTCTTGATTTTTTACAAAGTCTATTGATTTCAAAAAAAATTACAGACTCAACAACTATTTAAAATAAATTGTTTAAATTAATTGTTTGAAAAAGCTTATTAAAACGTGATTTTAAATAATTATTTTTAAAAATATTTCCCTAAGCTTAGTTCCGATTACCGAAAAAATGCAGGATGAAATTATTATATTGGGTGTCATATATTGAATTTGCCAGAGAAGACTGTATTAATATTATTATTAGAAGCTACACCGTTTCATTTTAAATTAAATTATTTTCTTAAAGTAGAAAATACCATACAAGGACTCTTATTTATTAAATCTTTGATAGACTTGTGTATTTAGGTGTAAGTGCACGTGCAAAATTTTCAAAATTCAACGCCGTTTAAAATTTCTGTATATTATGTTGGTGAATTGAATCTGTTTTCCCAGTGTTTGAGCAAAATTGTAATCATTGAACTTTTTTACGAATTCAAGAACTATTCTTTTAAATTAACTGTTAGTCGCCGAAAAGAAATTAGCATTAACGTTCACCGGGGGTGTAAAGGTTATATTGATTTTTTTATATTTAGGAAAATTTAAGAAAAATGGAAAAATATGTCCATTTTCCAACACAGTAGGCCTTGATTTCGGAAATCGTCTCTTTATAACGTCTTAGATGCAAATGTAATTATTAAAAACAATTATTTTAAACACGAAATATTATTTTTAATATGGAGATTTGCTTCGTTTAGTTATTTTATTTTAAAATTGCTAGTAAAAGGGAAAAAAACGTGCAAATGCTTTCTACTCTTTTACAATGGCGACATCCAAGTGATTCCTCAGTGACGCAATTTATGCCCACGTGTAATTAGCCAATCATTATAAATACAATAATTATTATAAATTTATTTTTAAATGTTGAAACACATTTTAGATTATTGATTATAAAATTTAAAAAAGAACGATTAATAAAATATTGCTGCCAATATATAGAGATACAATTTAAAACGATCGCATAATTTTGGATCTTATGGGATCATTGTGACAGGTAAATATTTGAATATTTTTTGCTATGAACAAACAAAATTTACAACCTTGTTAGCAGAAGTCACCTGCAAATGATATTCAACATTGGAAATTTAATATAACGGCGTCGAAATTCAAAATATTTTCTCCAACTTGTTTAAGCTGATTGAACAATGTTTTCAAATTGACAGCTGAGTTGGATTTTTTTAGCTCTAAAACATTGTGTATATTAGATTATGTTTGCACAATGTTTAACTCTCGAATTTTATATTCAATTTATATTGGCTTTGTTACTTTGCTGAAAATATGCCAAGACAATTAGCACATTCAAAAATATATACTGGCTTTACATCTGAATTGTTAAATTATTTTGATTAAAAAATTCCAGACCAATTTCAAAAATTCCAGTTCCCTCTCTGAAAATTTTGTCCCACTCCAAAATTATGACAATAACTTTTATTCTTTTTCAGTTGAGAAAAATTCTTAAACAGAAATAAAAGATGTTGGAGAGTTCCACTACTAAAGCTGGGAACGTTTTCTGAATGTAGGATAATGTGCAAAAAGTAAATTTTGTAAATTCAAGGTGGAGGTACATTGATCAATTATTTAATTAATTTTTCCTGACAAAACGAACGATTGACAGCTTTGCGGAAATAATTAAATCTAATTTATAAACGGGATTGGGAAGAATATTTTTATTCATAGATTAATTACCTATGTATTTTACAGGGTTGGATAACTTTATCATTTTGTTTCGTTATTCCTTTAAAGTTATTTGTACAGATATTCCGTTTATCGTTTCCGTTACGCCGACAAAAACGTTATCGTTAATAACGATATCATCCCATTTCGTTACGTTAATACCGTTATTTGATAAAAAAAATTTTTTGCTTAAACGTAGTCAGAATCAAATAGAAACCATAGTATAAACATTAAAAACCGGCGACATTTTGATTTGAATGGTATTTTATAGGTTTTACACATGAAACTTGCAAAAGCTTAATTGAAATTAGCAAGACAATGGTACACGTTTGGGCAAAAATTTTTTAATGTTTTCATTATGTTACGGTATTTATATTTCATCGTTACGTTTAATTATCGATATAAAAATATATTATTTTTCCGTCATCGTTTACGTTTGCATAACGTTATTTCGTAATATAGCATTATTAGCGTTATAACTAACCAGAATATTTTTTCAATAATAAAAAAATAACAGGAAAATCACTTTCCCAACTGATGTAAAATGGTGGGAATGCGAACGCGTTTAAAATTTGAGCAAGTGGATAAAATCAGAAAGTCAAATATGTTATAAATATAATATAATATTTCTATCTAGAAATGCTTCTTGAGTATTTCAGATCTCGACTTATTGTATTAATTGCCACACAGGATGCAAATGATGTTAAATAATAAGAATTTTTGAAGGTAAAGATTTACTTTATTTTGACACAATATGTTAATAAAACACACTGCTGCATTGATGGCGATAAATATTCATGACGATGTCATTTTCAAAATTATTATTTTTTTAAACTAAATCCGTATTTTTTCAAATGTGCGAAAATATTAAATTTAAACCGAAAATTTATTCAAACTGTAGGTAGTTTTAAATGAAACAAAATTCAATTCAATTCAAAATTCAGTCTTTCTTCGAACATGATTAAAGACAATTGTCCGAAACGTCATGCTAATAAAATGTAAACTGAGTGAACAAACTTGTCTATAGTAAATATTGAATTACTACATCTCCACAATTAGGAAATCATTACCATTGAATTTAATGATTACGTATCGCTACATGCAACACAATTTGAAAAAGAAAGGAAAGATGATCTTTGTTATATGATTAAAAATTGATAATTTATTATGACGGCGTAGAGGTACAAACATTTTTCCTATTTTTCAAACTAATTGAAAACGTTTTAAATGAAAATGAGTATACAGTTTAGTAGAAAAAGTGCTTTTAATTTTAACGAATCAATTATATTATTCATTTTTCCTGACAAAACACAGCGACGAATAGGTTTCGCGGAGAGAATTTATCAATTATATAAAACCAAAAAAAATATGTTGTTGATGTGTGAATTATTGCATTTATTACGTGATTTAAAATATGATAAAGGGTGCCATGCTTACAAATAAATGCCAATTTTGGCGAATTAAATTTTGCAAAAATTCTATGCCGTTTATAGTTTTGAGTTGGCACACCAATGCAAGGTAGTTGTATCGGATAAATTTTCTGGCAATCATTGCAATTTGAGTTTATCACAAGTTTATGAATTAGTTTTAAATGAATCGTCAGTCCCCGAAAAAGTACATGAACAAATAACGATCACTACCGTTCTTGTTTTTTTAAATTTAAGTAAGTTGGGTTGTAAATGTGATATTAATTTGCTTGCATATTCAAATAAATGGTTGGTTGTTCGAAATTATTCTCCAAAGATCAACGCCACATTTATTTTTCATCCCAATGCGCAGTCAATAGTTGAAGAGACCTAATATTTCCTTTTTCCCTCCCGCCTTAACATTTGTTTTAATAAGCTTCTGGGAAATTATTTCGTCAAAGTTTTACAATTCATTAATGATAATTATTGTTGAAGCAAATTTGCAGAAACTTTCAAGTTCATTTCAATTTAGAAATAATTATGCAAGAAAATGAGAATAGGTAAGTTTTTTAGATTTTTTAAACAATTTCTTAAAATTTTCCACAAAGCAAGGATATACTACTCAATTAATTGGCGCAATGCGAACCCGAAAACTATATTCGACGTGAAAGTCATTAATAATTATAATGTTTATAATTTTTTTCATTGCTCGCAATTTTTTAAACGAATGCAATGTATTACAAAAATAAAATATCACTAAAAAATTTGCTTATAAAACCATAAAAATGTCAAAATGTCCTCTTAATGTTAATATTCCGTAAAAAAATTCGTTTCGGGGAATTCGGTTTAGTTGATAACGGAAGTTATTGCTGAGATTTGAGATTTTTACAGATGTGATAATTATAAATTGCTACTCATTGTTATAAATATTCTGAAATAAAAATTTGTTAGAAATAGTTCCTGGGAAAATCCGTTAAATTTATAAATGAAAAATTAAATAATTACTTATGTATTGCATTTATGCAAATAAATAAATAAAATAATTTGGAAGAAAATCACAGTTATTTTAATATATATATTTTCCATTCTTCATGACAAAAATTCACAATTATAGTAATAATAATGATTTAATATATCCACCAACCAACCAATTACTTTATTCTAATTACCACATATGTTTTCTACACACTTTATTATCTTTAGACTACACTGCCTTAATTAAAAACCGTTTTACAATTATTTAATAATATTTAAAGATCCTTTAATTTTATTCCCACAACATTGACGACATTTTACTTTCGATTTTCCATTTTCTACCATTAATTTTACGTTTCTCTGGTTTGTATTTTTACATTTACGGAGACTCTTATGTTGTAGCGTTATGTTTACATTTTAGCATTATTTGTAATAAATTATTATGACATTATTTTATTTTAACATATATTATTCCTCATATTTTTTTAATTTTCCCACCATGAACATGCTACACACATTTATTAAAATTATTTTGATACATTTTATAACAATTTCCATGAACATATTTGCATGCACTTTTTTATTTTGTAGATTAATTCAAAGAAATAATTATGTAGATCCAATAATAAATACTTTGCAAATTTGTTTTTGAAAATATTATTTTTTATATTTAATTTCGTACGCCTTGGTTAATTTTGTTACAAATTATTGTTTAAACGAAAATGGGAATAAACATGTGCTGATTAATCCAAAATTCTTAATTCATGAACCATAATGGTTATTATGCAATATTTATAATTGAATTTTGAAAAAAAGTATTTACGGCAGTTGCAGTAGATGGAATATTTATATTGATGAGGACATTTTTTATTTATTTAGTTCTGCGTGTGTGTGTTTGTAATTATGGACCGTTGGCTGGTTTTAATAAAAAATAATGGAAAATATTCAATGAAATATAAAAATGATATTATGAGAATTGAAGTTAATAAAAATTAACTTTGCAGCATTTCACGAAAAAAAACGAACAACCTTTCAAAACAACCTTAATAAGGTGAACTAATAAAATCACCATAACGGCTATAAAATCCCTCAAAACTTTTTTTTCCAAATATTTTCATCAAAATCACAAATTAATTCAGAATCCGCAAAAAAATGATAAGGAAAGCAAAAATTTAAAGCTGAACGAATAAGGGAACTTTATTTACATAATATGTCAAATGCATACAGAATTTATGTACAGCAATCCTAAAAATAATAAATAAAATCCTGAATAAATAATAAATAAAGAATTAAAATTAAAACAAATAATTAAAAATAAAAACAAATGCTAAATAATTAATATATGACAACACGAGCAAAAAAGTCAGAGCAGAGCAGTATTTATATGAGAAAAATGCAAAGGCGGAAAATAAATGACAAGGACACAAGAACACAACGAAAAATAAAATTATAAGTAGGATTTTTGAAATAAAACGACATTCAATTCTTATTTTTATAAAATAATAATAAGACAATGATAATAATATTAATTACAATAACATTTTCTGTCATACGATTTTTGAAACAAAGCGTTTTTTTCTGGATTAAGTTGATGATAATAATAATAATATTAATAATATATAATGGAACTTGGTTCAAATCAAGCCACCAAACTAAATCCAGCCGGGTCCAAATGAGGCGGCCTTCAAAAAAAGCCGCCCCCAAATAAGGCCCACCCTCAAATGAGGCCACCTCCAAATGAGGCCACCTCCAAATGAGGCCACCCCCAAATAAGGCCAGTTCTGAATGAAGCCTTCGTTGGCCTCATAATTTCTATGCATATGATT
>JAQGAK010003590.1:0-14615 GCA_034696945.1 Lipothrix lubbocki
CACATCCTTTAACGGAGTTATTCTTTTACTCATTGGACTCGTTCATCCCTTTTTACATCCCCAACCACGAGTTCACAGTTAATAAGGAAAGACGAAAAAATAGATGGAATTTATAACTAAAGAAAAACACATTGAAATATTATGTCAATTTTGTTTCACCCCAAAAGCCAATTTTTCTCTTCGGAATTTTATTAAACTCTAGACAGTGTCTCTTATTCTTTTACCCCTCTCTATTTTTCCTAAAGAAGGACGTTTAACTACAGAAGGGAAGGAGCAGTAAGTAAAATGTGTAACATCAAATAACAAGGATATCAGTCAAGGCCTCCACACATGATTTACTTTCCTGGAAACAACTAAACGCGGGGATGAAAATATATAAAGAAAGTGTAAGATGAAGAAAAAGAATAAGGAGAGGAGTAAGAGGAAGAGCGAAGAAGCCCTGTCGGTTTTTCCTCCGATATTTTATCGCTTCATTATGCTCTGAAAGGAAAGCAATTTTCTCATGCGTCCGTCCGTCCTCCCATCAAAGTGAATGCGCTCAATTTTCTTTTCATCTATTCATCCCTTTTTCCCGCCGCATCTTCTTCCTCTACTTTTTCTTCTTCCTCTTCTTTTTTCAATACTACTTTATCCTTGCGGGCCTCATCTTTCCAAATTCATTCTTAAAAGAGGATCTTCAATATATTTGTGTACACTACATATAATATGTATTAGCTGTGATAAAACGCTTTATGTTTATATAACGTGTAACATATATTATAGATATGTACATATGTATATTACTACCTAGAAATAACATAGGAAAATATAAAATAAAATAAGAAAAAGAAAAACATCTGCCAATTTGATCATTTCTATCCCCATCGGTTCACTTGGCTCAAAACCTTTCATACCGTATTATTTGCAATTGTCTCTCTTGAATTTGATTGAGAAGAACGCATTATTAAAGGCTCAAGAGGATTTCGGCAATGTTGTTTGTAATGGGAGGAGGCCATGCTATAAATAGGGTTTTAAAGGCAATGCCCAATTTACAATTTTTGTAGAAAATAGTGGATGATGATGTTAGATTTTGGAAACAATATTAAAATAATGTAAAACTTCATAACAAAAACATGCAATTTTGCAGATACGAAGTTAGTTACTGAAGTTGGCTTACACTTAGTAAAAGTTAAATGAGAAAACGTTCTACAAAACTTTAATTAGAAAATCCATTTTTGTATTAATTTTTGCATTGAGTTTTAAACTAATTTTTGTCTAGGTTTTTTACTAATTTTTGTTTTAATTTTTGTAATAATTTTTTACTAATTTTTGTTTTAATTTTTGTATCAATTTTTTACTAATTTTTGTAATAATTTTTGTATTAATTTTTGTTTAAATTTTTGTATTAATTTTTGTTTTAATTTTTTACTAATTTTTGTTTTAATTTTTGTAATAATTTTTGTATTAATTTTTGTTTTAATTTTTGTATTAATTTTTGTTTTAGTTTTTGTATTAATTTTTGTTTTAATTTTTGTATTAATTTTTGTATTACTTTTGTATTATTTTTGTATTATTTTTGTATGATTTTTGTACTAATTTTTGTATTCTTTTTTATTCGTTTTCTAATTCTTGTCCGTATTGTTTACTTTTTGTCATATTTTAAAAAACGTGTATCAGTTTTGTATTAGACAATTCCTTAAAAATGTAACCCAGACCGCTTGACAAAGCAATATCAGCGTAAGAATTGAAGTTGCGAGACCAAGTGAAAGCGAAAGGGTCAGTCGGTGTCACTTGCCACGTTTTGGGTCTGCGGAGTGGAAATTGAAGAATGGCCATAAGGGCGTGTATCTTTCCAATAAATAAAATCCAGGGATCTACCTTCGCATCTTACCGGCCGTATATTTCTTATATATGGGAAATTCTACATCGGTCAAATCAAAAGTTGTTCCCGGTATGACAAAACCACAAAAAAGTATATATTCCTTAAGTAATAGATATATATTTGTTATATAAATATACCAGTTCAAAAAATATTGCATAAAATAATACGTAGGATTTATATATGAATGTAGAGAGAATATTGCATTTATGTATTACATATTTGGAGGGAAAGAACAGCAGGACAAGATTTATTACCAAAGATTTCCCTGGAGATAGATATATTCGGACCTTTACAAATAAGACGTAGAGGAGGAATACATGGGATGTACATAGATTTATAAGTATGTACATATAATACTTTCCTATCAGGGGAAACTTCTCATCCCTTCTCTCCTGATCTCTCCTTTTATTCTTTTTTCACAGGATTCTCACTCGTAGTCTATTCCTCCGTATATAAATTTCTCCTTCTTGTTCGCCCACTGTACTCGTATTCTGCTGGACATCCGCGCATTTGTTGTTGTTCCGATGATCGAGGTTATGGCTTGTTAAACCCGCCGTTGTATGATGATGTTCGCCTGTCCCAGAGATGAAAGAGCGGGAGGGCAAATTAAATTACGATTGTCATTGGTTTCTCCGGAGGATTCCATTCTATCAACAGTTGGATCCAATCACTTTATTGGGAATTATTATTTAATTTGTAACGTTTGTGGTATTTTTTCTTTATTTTGGGAAAATATAAGAATGAATATTTTTTAATTGAAATAAAAGGATTTAAAGGCCACAAATTTCGAAAAATTCAAGAAAGGCAGATATTTTAATGAATTTTTTATATCAATTTTTGTATCAATTTTTGTATCAATTTTTGTATCAACGAGTAAATATAAAACTGAAAAAAACAAAAGGTATGAGATATAGTAAAAATCACTGAAAATAAATATGAAAACAATATGAAAGATATAAAAAAATATCTGCAGTATTTTTTTGCAAAAAAGCAATTTTTCGCAGTTAAATCATGAAATCCTAGCCAATCGTCGAGTTTCAAACCTGATCCGATTGCAAAATGAAAAAAATCCGCGCGTGTCACAATAATCCGCCGTTATAAAAGGTTTTCTTCAACGATTTAAACTTGTTAATGCCTTCTTGTATTTCTGTATACAACCGCGAAGCTTTCTCATGTTTACCTAAAAATTTAAACGGGAACGGGAGTGAATAGGTTTTTCTCTCTTTTTTTATCTGTGTGGACAAACATGGGAAATGTATTTTCCGACTCTAAATCCAGTTGACCTGAGAATTCTGGTGGTTTACTTTTGAGGTTTCCAATGTCCAATGGAGAAATCCAGTTTCACAATAGTATGTAATTCCTATTTCTTACGTGGATAAACCTTTTTCTCAGGCTTTTTTGACTGAGAGTTTCCCAATAAGAAAGCAAAAACCTTGGGAAAAATCTAGTTTACCTGTGGAGCTTTAAGAAAATAAGTCTTTGAAAGAATAAGAAATCCATGTTTCCTACACGAGGATCTTCCAGGAAAATGGAGGAAAAGGTAAACCAAAACCAAAGAGGAGATTAGTTATCTCTGATTTCCTTTTCCTCTTTTATTCCTGAGAACGGACTCTCCAGTGTGGTGGACACTCCAAAAAGGTTTTCCTATCAGACAAACAAACATTGGATTTAATAGAATCCTTAAGACTTTTCCTCTTATTTCTTCCTTTCTCTTTTTTTCACAGGTAAAAGCTCTCATCATTCCTCAACTATTTAAGCTTGTTTATTCCATCTTCTCCATCATCTGCCCTCCGATGTGTTTTTGAGACTTTATAAGAACAGAATGTACTTTAGTAGCTTTTACATCCGGACACGTTTTATTATTTATTTAATACTGGCAGCAAGATTTTAAAACATGTTTTGCCAAAGGATTTACTTTCACACAGGGAATTAAATGAAAGTAGTCGAGAAAATGAAGGTTTGTTGTTGGAGAGCTTGGATTTCTTGAGGCAAAACAAATAATACGAATGGAAATCTCCTCAAGAAAAGATTTTCAGTTTGGCACGTTTTGCAATTTTTTTTATTACTTCTAAACTTAAAGTATTTTCTAGTGTCTGCCAAAAATTGTTTAACTTTACAATCTAATCGAATTAGAAATGTATCTTTCTATTATTATTTTAAAATAATAAATTATGAAATATTAATAAAAATTAAATTTCTTAATTACGTCGATTTAATTATTTTTATTTCCAATTTAATTTTAATTTTGGATTTCAATTTTTTTTAATTTTGGATTTCAATTTAATTTTAATTTTGGTTTTTCAATTTAATTTAGTTATTTTTTACATTTTAATTAATAATTAATTACAACGAAATTTAAAGTGAAATATTAAACTTTATTATTATTTCAGAAAATTTCTCACTGCTATTTTTACAAACCAAGTCATCCTCACCATGCAAAACTAAAACTATACAGCCTATCAACAAAACGCTATTTTTGTTATTACTAGCACTATAGGAAACATATCTCATGCAAACATTTTTGAAACTCTGAAAGTTACAAAGATTTGACTAATTTTATTATGTTACCACTAAGACTTTTACATACGCAACCGGTAATAATACTAATAATTACTTTTGAACTTTTGAATTACAAATAAGAGATCAAATATAAAATATAGTAATTTAAAAAATAAAGAAACAATCATAATACCAAAACGAAATAATTCTTTAACACCAACTCAAAATTATTTCATCAAGTCACAAATCAACTATAAAAATCTACGACAAACTGTTGAAATAAAGTATTTATATTATATAATCTATCGGTACATTTAACTACAAACAAATTGCAAATGAACCAAATTAACAATAAATATTATTACAAATAGCAATTACTAAAAATAATGTTATAAATAATTAACTGTAATAAATAAACAATATGAAATTATAGATAAAATTATATTAAACAGCATTACAACCAATCAAAATCGTTACTGAAAGAATAAGGAACAACGTAATAAATTAAGTGTTTAGAAATAAAGAAATTTAAAAGAGAACATAAATGTCATCTCTACCATTATTTTAAATAAAGATTGTTGTTTCTAATAAGTTAAGTCTTGCGGATTTTAGGAAGTCTGCATTTTATTAAACCCACATTTCCCATTGACCAAATGCCGATCCAGGAAGCCTCGACTTGCAAAGGTTTTTCTGCACACTGGGCAACGAATGGCAGTTGCAGTCATGTGGGAATTTAAATGTTCCTGGTAGGCCTTGAAGTAAATGAAGGGACGATCGCAAATGTTGCAGGTGTACTGGGTAGTCTTTTTGGATTTTGTCGTTTTATTCCCAGATTTTTGGCTTGCTGATCCCGCAGTTGCAGTCGTTGTTCCTGCTTCTCCAGAATCATTCCCAGTGGAATTTGGCTGACAGAATCTATTCAGATCCGGCATGTCCTTTAAGGGCCACGAAGATTCATAGGAACCTAAAAGATAAATAAATAAAAATTTTAATAAAGTAGTTTAATAACTAAATACATAAAAATTATCAACTAAATATATAATCAATATTTAATTAATTAATTAAACTAAACAATGAACAAAATCCAATTAATTCATTAAATAAATAAATTCAAGTAATAACAAACAAAATTAATAAGTAATTAACAAATAAATAAGTAAAATATACAACAAAATGAAATTAATTAAACAAATTATAAAAAGGAAATAATAATTAATTAAATAAAAATAATTTAAAAAATGTAGCAGAAACAACAACCTGATGAGGACGTTACAGTGCAGGAAACTTTATGATTATTAATTGTAGGTTTTTTAACCGCTCCTGTATTATTATTATTGTTACTGGTTGGTCCAGGGACAGAAGAATTTCGAAGGAAGCTGATCGGTAGGTTTTTGCTCATATATTGGCCGTAATAATTATTATTGTCATTGTTGTTGTGAGAACCATTAGGCGCTAAAGTCTGTGTCGTTGACACTGGAGGATTCTTCTTTTTAGGGGATCGAGGATTACCGTAAATCTGCTGTTGATGTTGAAGAATACCTGGATGAAGTTTCCTCATCAACGGCGATTTCGACACAAGTCTTTTGAGTGGGACGATTGGCTTCTTCGGCCTTGGTTGTGGCGGTCTATTAGGGGCGGACAGTTTGGTAGTTAAATCCGCCAGAAGCATTTTGGAGTCGTAGAAGTTGGGGGGATATCCCAGGAATTCCGGGGGCATAAATGGATTTGGATAGGCGTATGGCTTTGGGTTGTATTGGAACGGCGGGTCGGCGTAAGGCGGCAGCTGCCTGGCCAGAAATGGATTATTTCGGCTTTGGTTCGCGGGCTTGGTGGATTTTTCTGCAAGAATAACAATTTGTTTGAAAATTAAGTTTAATAAGTGTCGTTTATTTATTATTATTGAAGATTCAATTTTTGCTTTAAATATTCATTCCTTACGATAATTGAAATCAGATAATTAAATTTAAAATAATTTTAATATTTCCCTGCTAACCCGAATGACAGAAATTTTCTAATACTTCATGCCCTGTGAAAATTTTTTCCCAATCCGAAGAATTTAGTACATCATCCAGATCTGAATTCGTTGGAGGAAAAAATCTAGCTGGTAATCCAGAATCTTTTCTTGCAGGTTGGTTACCAAAATAATTTTGGCCAGAATTCATTTCCAAATAACTTGGAGCACATCCCGAATCACATCGAGCAACTTGGCCACCGGTATCATTTCGAGCAGCTTGGTCTCCCGAATCATTTCGAGTAGCTTGGTCTCCCGAATCATTTCGAGTACATTCCAAATCATTTCGAGCAGCTTGACCTCCTGAATCATTTCGAGCAGTTTGACATCCTGAATCATTTCGAGCAGCTTGACCTCCAGAATCATTTCGAGCAGCTTGACCTCCGGAATCATTTCGAGCAGCTGGACCTTCCGAATCATTTCGAGCGGCTTGACCTTCCGAATCATTTCGAGCAACGTGGTCTCCCGAATCATTTCGAGAATTCGAGCTTATCCCGGAATTAATTTGATTACTTGAATTCAATCGTGAAGGCGGAGTGTGAGAATTCGGTCGAGATCTTTCAAAATCTTCAATATCTGGCACCATCACAATTTCCTGCTTAATTTCCCGACATCTCCCACCAATTTCCCCGTCAACCTGCTGTCCACCAGAAACGTTCAAATTAAACTTCAATTTAGAGGTAAAATTAATCAGTGCTTCACTTAGTAAATCTCTTCCATCATCACTCACGATTTGATCCGCAGCTGAAGCTTCGCTGACTCTTGAGGAACATACACCGGTGCTGCCAGGATCGTTGGAAGTTTCGATGACGACAGTGGAAACCGGACTGGGAACGTAAGCAGCAATAAGATTCTGATCATTCGGAACGCCACTTATTCGTGGAACATCATCATCGTCAACGGATGTTTTCTTTTGCGTATTAAGATTCTGAATTGTCGTTTGGCCCATCGATAAGTCCGGCACCATGGATCCACTTCCTGGAGAATTTTCGTTCATGCTTTTGTTTAAGCAATGATCGTCATAGAAAGGTGAGCAATTCTGCTCAGCAAACTCTGTTACTTTCCAACGAGTATTTCCTGGGACGGAATAAGTATCTGAAGCTGAAACTGCTGGAGAACCTTGCTGCTGTGAAAGAAATTCTGGAGAATTTCTATTCTGATTTGAAATGTCGTTCGAATTTTGTTTCGCATTAACCGAAGAATTCCGATCCGAAAGATTTATCGAAGATTCACTGTTTAGTATTACTGTCGAAGAATCTTGTTTTGTTAGAATTGTTGAAGAATCTTGTTTCGGCACAATTTGTGAAAACTTTCGTTCCGGCAGACCTGTTGAAGTAGCTTGTTCCAAAGAAATCATCAACGAATCATAGTAAGGAATTTTTTGAGAATCCCGATTTAAAGAAATTGTTGATGAATCATGCTTCGAAAGAAACGACAAAGAGTCTTGTATTGAAATAGTTGGCGCCGCATCTTGTTTTGAAAGAATTTGCAAGGAATCTTGTTTTGAAAGAATTTGCAAGGAATCTTGTTTTGAAAGAATTTGCAAGGAATCTTGTTTTGAAAGAATGGATGAAGAATCTTGTTTTGAAAGAATGGATGAAGAATCTTGTTTTGAAAGAATGGATGAAGAACCTTGATTCGAAAGAAAATCCGACGAATCATGTTGCCTTGATATTAAATCATATTTTTGAGTCGCCAACTCTGAAAAATCTTGAACAGAAGCTCGCGGAGAAAAATCCTCTTCCATTCTAGAGAAACTTGAAGAATCTTCAAAATTTAATGAGGAGCCAACATCAAAACCAGAAATTCCTCCATTCTTTGAAGAAGCATCAGTAACCTTCGACAAATTTAAAGGCAAGCTAGCAATGCCGTAGGCTTTAACACGGCGTTTCTTCGGCGGTGGCTGCAAAGAAGACGTTTTCGGCGTGTTAAAACTTAGTTCAGCAGAGGCAGTCGGAGATTCTGGAGTAGCCGGAGTCTCATCGGTAGGATTTCCTGCTCCCGTGGTAGTGATTATCGCATCTGTGGCCGGTTGTTTATTACTGCTGCTGATCGGTTGGCGGGGCAGTGGATGGAACTTGATGTGATCAGTAGGGCCGATTTGGAAATCCTTGCACGCCTGTCGAAAGTCCCGAAGATGATCCTCTCTTAATTGATTCTCTCCCTGGTAAATGAACTTGACGATACTCTCCATGTGGTCGAAATGCTTCCCTCCGCAGACAATGATGGGATTATTCTGGGGGGGACACTGGGAGAAAATCTTGCGGAAGTAATCCGAAGTCGCTGCTAGGACCAGCTTGTGTGCCTGGATGAGCGTCCCGTCTTGGCAGACCAGCGTCACATCCGTCAGTTCGTTAGACTTCCAGAAACTGTTGATTCGGTTGAGGACGAGTTGGGAATGCTGATCCAATTGGACTCCACAGTGGTTTATGGCGTGATCCATAGTGTCGGTTTTTAGTTAGTTCCTTTACAAACCTAAATTTGAATTTAAATATGTATTAAATTACAATTTATTGTCAATCAAATAAACAACGAATGAATGGCTAATAAGTATGTTAAAAATAAGACAAAAATTAATACAAAAATTGATACAAAAATTAATACAAAAACTAATACAAAAAAAATAGTATAGCATCACTGTTCATTCAACTATACTTTCATCAATTTAAATTTTTCAAGGCTAAAAGCACACGCAAAGAATAACACGACTGCATCATAAACAAATGCAAGCCAGCAGAACTGCATCCAACTTTCACAATTCGGATCGGATCATTTGTCATTGAAATGCAAAGCACTTACCTATTCCTCTTCACTCTTATTGAATCACAAAAGAACACGTCAGCGATTTCGATCAGCGACGAAGACGGCAAGAGTTATTTACTTTTTCTTCTCTTTTAATGCATTCAGTCGCATCTCAACTGACAATACAAGAGATTGCAAGGTCTCGATTATTCAAGATCCCGGATGCCTTCTACCAGTTCTAACCGAACCTTTGCCTACGATGGGAAAGGGAAACGTCGAGTATTATTAATCGATCGTACGCCTTGTTGGAAGATTAAAGAATCTGCAATTTACATAAAAATACGCATTTAAATTATTTTAAATAATTTGAACCAATTACTCATTTTATTTGTATTATTTATATTTCTTAAATCATTATCATACTAAAATTCTAAATATTTTAAATGAATTGACATGTACATTTACAGAATAGAATGACTAATATTAGGATAAGCTTTAGTAATCAGCTTTCGGTTGTATTGTTTGATACGCATAATTGCAAGAGGTTGAACGGAAATGAAAAATGGTTTATCGCTCTCCACATAAGGAGAGGAGAGATGATGAGGATGAGGAGGTGATTTCTTTTTTTTATATTATTGTCACTTTTGATTTTGATTCTCGATTATAAAATACGGCGCGGCTCTTGAAGACTTTCAATTCATTGAGGGGGGAAAGAAAAATCCGGGGCTGAAAAAAGAAATGATGACAGGCGGGTAAACCCACACACACACTAAAAAATCATCCTTCACTCATGCACCCGTAACTTCTTTCAAAGATTCAAATCACCTTCTTTCATGTATTATATTCTTCAACATGGTCCTTTTTAAAATATTTTTTTCTTTACATATAAGATTTCTTTATATACTTATAATATAATGCCGTGTATTCATCAGCATAGGACATTTTAATAATGCTATTACTCACCTTGTGAATGAGCACAATACAAATCCTTCGGGATCTCTTAACAGCCTCAAAATCAAAATCCACTTCTTTCACACTTCAATCTTTCTTAATATGTTCGATATCTTGTGCGCTTAAATGTTAGAAAGGAGGAACTTAAATAACGTGGATAATATTATAGACATTCATAATATAATCGCTCTTTGATGTGCTCATGCAAGATCCCACTCCAGGAATTTTAACGCTCGCCTTCTTCGTGAATATATCATCAAAGCATTCATCAATTCATCGGAATAGATTTTTACACAATTTCTTCTTTTTTAGCGTTGTGGTGGGATGACTATTTTATATTCACAAGCAGCAGCAGATTTGGAATATCGATGTCGATAGTTTCATCGGAAGAACTGACGGTGTTCCATAGCGAGATGAGGATGATGCTATTTTTTATTCTATAGAAATCCGGTTAATTTTTTTTTAAATTTCTGAATGGATTTATTTCGTCAGTTCTTTCTTTGTTGCTGTTGTTGTGAATTTCCATGGAGATCACCCGGTCCTTGGCTTTGGTAGTTTTTGTTGAAGCGGAGTTCTATTCCAAGAGTGTCAGCCTGAAAAAATTAAACTTTAGTTTAACAATCATCTTATCTTAATTGATTATTTCTTTTTACAATAGTTAATTAAAAACAAATCTGCGGGATTAAATACAAAATTAAATCCATAAATACACGATTATGTTCAAAAATTGAAAAAATTATTTACAATACTACAAAAATAAATATTTACAAAAGTACAAAATTATTTACAAGAGTACAAAATTGTTTACAAGAGTACAAAATTATTTACAAGAGCACAAAATTAGTACAAATACTTAAAAATCCAAAAATACGAAAAATACAAAAATACAAAAATTAAATCCAAAAATTAAATTAAATCCAAAAATACAAAAATTAAATACAAAAATTAAATCCAAAAATTAAATTAAATCCAAAAATACAAAATTAAATCAAAAAATACAAAATTGATTCCAAAAGTATATGAAATGATATAAAATTAAATACAAATCATTTACAAATTAAAATGCCCAACTACTGGGCAAAAATATTAATAATTATATAAAATAATATTGCTAATAAGTATTTCAGTTATGAATGACTAAACAATAGGTAATGACTTAAGCAAATAATTGATTGCTTAATTGAATTTGAATGACATAACATACGAAGAACGTTTACAAAAATTCTTACCGTTAACACCGTGAAATTCCACCAAACTACAAATCACTTAAAAGTTTACCACAAGCAAAAGCACTGCGTTCAAGTGCGTTACTAACATTACAAAGTACTAATATGCCGATTCCGAAGTGAAATGTGAAAATTCTGATTGAAAAGCTGCACACAAAATCACAAAACGTATTTAAATGCAAAATGTTTGCATGTATGTACATATGTAAAATGTAAATTCCTTCAATAAATCTTACTTCTCCGTATTAAATACTAAACCATATAAAACAATTGAGAGTTTCAATTTGAGACGAACGAACAACCAACGATTTTTAGTTTTTTTAATTATTCCGGGAAAGAAATTTCCTTATGTATGGAATTTCTATAAATTTCTATAACTTTTTCTTATAAGACAAATATATGAAATTATTTTAAAAATGCAAATGTACATATATTTATTCTTGTAATTATAATAGTAGAAACATGTAAGGATGTAAGGAAATATATTCATAAAAAATCTGAATTATTATCATATTGGATACATGTTTGTGGCTTGTGGGATATGAAATGCTTTTAAATCCATCAAACAAAGTAACAAATTATTCAGCGGAGTTGAGCGGAGGAACTTTTGGGAGTTCAATGTTGTGAGATTTGTTCTTGTTTGTTGACATTGCATTGTTGAATATGAATACAAACATAATTTTTTTGTCGCCTATTTAAAATTGTGTCAGATACATATTTTCCAATGATGAGCAGCGGTAGCGAAAAAAAGAGCAAAAATCTGCGACGACATGGAAACGACAAAAAATGTGGATTCCTATAAGAATAACGTTGTGGACATTGTCGCCCATAGGAATTTCCTTATGTCAAACGCATGCTTTTTATAGGGGCACTATATAAGAAAGTTTGTATTTGTTAAAAAAGTATTAAAAAAATAAGCGTCGCTTTTTTTTCCTCAGAGCGAACTATTTTTCGGTAGGGATGAATAAAAACGTGGGTTGAGATAAAATAAGAATGGAAAATAAGCGCTGTTGTGCTCTTTATTGTCATGCGTGTTTAATTTTCATTCCCGTAAATGTATACAAATGAAATTGGATAATAATTTATTGAAAATGTTAATAATTAATTATTAATTTAATTAATTAATGAAATTAAAGAATTTTTCTTTAATTTCAAGAAATGTAATTTAAAATTATTTTAATTCGATAATAATTGTGATTTATTCATTTCATTTAATTCATAAAAGACACTAATAATATTATTACTACATATAATCATTAGAAATTAAATTGTTTGCTGTAGAGATTCAGTAATATTCAATATATAGAGAAGTTTAATATAATTTTGACAAAATTAAATTAATATTATTATGTATTTGATATTTGCAATTTCGAACAAATTTTGAAGTTAACAAACAACAGCGAAGTAAAATTGTTGATCATTGGCTCGAAGCCGGGTATTATTAAATTTTTTTATTATTAAAATATTAATATAGACAAAATCCTGGAAAATGTTACTTACCAGAAAAATCTTTATAAATAAGAGTACACGCAGCATGCAGGGATTAGGGATACAAAGATTCATTAACTTTCGGAATCTTTTGGTTCTTTTATATTTTTATTAATGAGATATTATTTTATTTATATTATATATTTAATGTTATATTTTAATTTGGTCAATATAAATAATTCTATCATTTTATGTATGTCCCGTGTATAGTCTATTGAAAAAGTATACGAACCGTTATAAATTACAAATACTTAAATACAATTTACTTATTTTTATTTCCTACTTTTATTTGAAGTCCGAAACTTAAAACTAAATTTAAAGTTAATTTTTTTAATGTTCAAATCGTATCTATTGTTTTAGATTAAAATTAAATCGCCTACGGGACAACGTCAAGTTAATAACCTTATTCAATCTTTTCCGGAAGAACGCTCAAAATTATGGTGACCGGCGCGGAAGCTTGACGCTGTTGTGCAAATAATTTCTCGTTTCCCGTCCCGTAACAAAATATAAAATATTACTTAATTTTTAATTAATAATAAATATGATTAAAATTGAAAATGATTAATATAAATCTCAAACTATGCTATTACAGATTTGCAATGATTAAATTGGTAATTTTGGATTAAAAATTTTATTTTTTTCAGAACAACCTTTGAAACCGCGTCCCGTAACTTCCATCTGCTGGCGTGGGTGAAGATTAAATAAAGCATGGGAACGTTCACCGAAAACGAAATCATCAGGAAATCAAGAAGAAGAAGAATTTCATGGAAGAACCTACAACCTAGGCCTAGAATAGAATGGAAGAGACTATCAGGAAGAAAACCGTGGATTTTCAGAGAATGGAGGAAAAATAAGAGGGGGAAATGCGCATAAATCATATGAGATCCCACGTCGGATAGAGCTCCTCCGAATTTCAGTTTCTTTTTAATCTCGTCCAGTAGGAGCTGTAAATCTTGAAGTAATCTTCCAGGACTTGCCATTGTACATTGCTGAAAAAGCATGTATTTGAGAATGGAAATATAATTTCAATAGCAAAATTCACAGTTTTCCTACACACAACTTGAACTTCTTGATGACACGTTCGAAATTTCTAATTAATAATTGATGAAGCAATGTTTACGAAATGAGTTTTAAAGGAGCCAATCAAGATTTTAATATTTAATTCTTGTCATTTCATCAGAAATTGAAAATTCTACCGTCTCTACCCTTCCAGTTTCTTCAAGTATGTGATTATCTGTCAATATTAATTTTTAATTTTGATTATCTACTTAACACTTTTGCCCAGTTAATTTACAATTATTTATGTATTTTTAATTAACAAAAGGACCTAAAGGCATTTCAAGATTTTTATCTTTTTTAATCAAAAGCAAAACTGTCGTGTGTGTTGCCGACAACAGACAATTGTGTGACATACGATGTATTTGCACAACATAAAGCGTAATAAGAACAGAGAAGTAATAATCTGATGATTAAGTATATAAAGTAAGAAAATTTAATAAATAATAAATTGTTTTCTTGATCGCAGAGGCTGGACATTTCCTTTCGTTGTTGTCATTTCCGTCATCGTCATCGCCCCGAGAATCAAAGGAACTGCTGATATTGAAAATGATTTTCCTGTCAAAATATTGGACCTGTCCGCGCGTTGTTTGCTCTGCAGGTGGAATTGGTTCTCTATCATTTTTTATTTTGGATTTCATCATTGTTTCATTTGATTGTGGTACTAATACTACCATTAATTTTGTTGGTTGTATCGATTGTTGTAATTTTTGTATTAATTTTTGTATTAATTTTTGTATTAATTTTTGTATTAATTTTTGTATTAATTTTTGTATTAATT
>JAQGAK010003591.1:0-14615 GCA_034696945.1 Lipothrix lubbocki
TCATCAGGTTTGCATTGGAATATTTGTGAAATTCCTTGTAACCGTATAGTCATTCTTATATATGCGTTTTAGCAACTCTGCAGATAGTTACATTTGCCTCTTCAACGACTTTAATAAATGTTGTAGAGCGTTCAGTCCCTGTGTTAAAGATAGGACACGCCGTGTAAATTCTATGGATTTATAAATACAAAATTGGTCCTTCGAGCCGGATCATATTCTTGCGTTTAAGCTAAACTGTGCGGATAGTTATATTTGCCTCTTCAACAACGATCTAAATAATAACGTGGACATTTCTTTCTTTACATTTTATAACAATTCAATGAGCCCACAAAAGACACAGAAAAACAGTAAAAAATAAACAAAATCTCGTCCTTAACAAACAACAAAGTAAATAATATTCTGTTCAGTACAAATTGTACTCTTTTTTATTTATTATTTAGTCCTTCCTCTCCAATTCCCATCTTCTTCTTTCATCCATTGTTCCCCCATCATCATGAATAATTACAAATAAGAAGCTCAAACTCAATTGCATTAAATTATATTAAAGGAAGAGGAAAAGGGAAGAAGATCGACGATCGACAACAAAAATATATAATTATAAGAAAGGAAAAAACTGCGGGGAAATGTCGAGAGAATCCAGGACGATCCGAAAAAAACTTGCGGGCAATGCAATGGGAACAATTCGGGAAGAATTAAAGGGAAAACTATAGAGAGGATGGGAATGACAAGAAAACAATCGTAAAAAATAATGAAATTATACAATATATCTGTAAGTACGTATGTACATAATAAATAAGAATGAACATATACTTATATTGGTATATACGGTATATACATATATATAAATTCCAAATATATACAGACTTACTCCAAGGATAATAAAATTGAGCAAGCGATCAATACTCGTCCTCTTGAATTTCGTCTTCCCCGAATTTTGCATGAGCTTGGTGTCCCGACCAGCGAAAACGACGACACCATAGCACCATTGTGTATTCCGAAGGATGCAGCCCCGGAGGAGAATCTTGTCATTATCCAGCGGATACCTGCAATGAGAAATGAGAATATATAAGTATTATTTTCATTTTTCATCTCATATATTAATATATGAGAAATGAGATTTCATTTTATATGTAAAAAAAATTCCATCCTATCCTATTATTTCCTTATATATACAAAAACGAAAACACACGAATATATCGTCGTCGGCGAAAGATCCCAAAGTACCAATTTCTATCCCTTCAGTATACAGAAATTGGTACTTTTGGATACTTCGCCGACTATATTTTAATCATCAACATTACATTTATACTACATATAAAGCGGAAATTGTCGTCTGTCTGTGTGTGAGAGAAATTTGAATATCGTTGTCAGCGAAGTTCAAAGGTCAAAAGGTGCTTAATTTCTGCATTGCAGGGATAGAAATTAGTACTTTAGGATCCTTCGCCGACGATATTCCTTTTACTAATAAATATTTCTTATATAAGTTTAGATTCTTCGATGTTCTTAAAGCATATATAATTATAATAAAAAGCATATCATCGGTGGAGATGCAAAGTGGGCTATCTCCATGTAAAAATGTAATAAATCTCCATGGAAAGTAAAAATGGGATATCCTGCCGTTTAAATTGCATTAAAAACTGAAAACTCATAAAAAACTGATAAGCTTTAATATTTAAAAATTTCTACTTAAAAGCAAGGTAACTGTAAATTAATAGGGGAGTTATGCCATTTTGCATTTAAAATGATGGTGGATGTCCCTTTTTGTTCTAGTTATAGAGCACATATATATGAAGATAACCCATTTTGCATCTCCACCGATGATGCTATATAATTATTCATGGAATTTGAGAGTTATAGAGCATTGTGAGTTATATAATGGAAGTAATAATATAAAAAAAGGAAGCAAATAATCCTAAAAAATTCATATTATTTTTCATTTTCCATATAATTTTTTTCATACTTCTTCCCTCTCCAAGTCAGCGTTCCTTCAAATTTATTCAGATGATTATTAGGCGGTTCACAGATAATGTCACCATCAAATGAACCCAATTTCTCGGGCTCCTGGCCCATCTCCGCTGTTTCCAGAAGACACTGGCGGCATTTTAGATTCGTCTCTCTGTAATAATAAAAATAAAAATAACCATTAAAATAATAATAATCATAATAAAAAAAAATTCTGATGATAAAAATCAAATCACATAACACGTCATACAACAAATTTTCTAACATTTTTGTAAATCAAGAAAGTAGAATAATAATCCCTTTTGCATACAATTTTTAATTCTTTTTACTACTAAAGTTTTTTTTATTATTTTCTTTCCAATCCATTTAAATTCGTGATGCAATTTTTTTTCACAATACTACGTATTTTTTTGTGTGAAAAAATATATTAAAAAACTTTTTGGATGAACATCGTGAATGAAAATGGTTGAAAAGTAGTAATTTATACGTAATTATTTTGGAACAGAAATTATTTAAGAATTCTGGGAGGTCAGCTGTAAAAAATTCAAAGGGATATATCTATATATATAATAATATATAATAATAATAAATATAAATTTTTATAATAATACAGGAATTATTCCCCGTCTTAAAAAATACTACTTACCCATCCAATTCAGCCGTTTCAATAAATGTCAAACCATTAGGCTCGCTTGAGGAAAGGAGGAGCACATCTGTAATAAATAATTTATATATAAAAAAATATTCTTTAAAAAAATATCTCATAAAAAATTTAGTACATACAAGTTTTACTACATTAACTACAGATATATCATTAAACTTCATGGTTCACAGCCTCTTTAATCCTTATTGTTGCGAAGAAATAATTTACACACCGGGGGGATTCACTCATTAGAAATAATACTTTTTTTTTGGAATAAAAAAAATTATATAATACGAAACATATTTTTTTAAATATATATTATACAAAATTGAAAATCCTTATATATACCAATTAAATATAGATTACAAAAATATTTTATACGCGGCAATGACTTTTAAATAGAAAATTATTACATTTTTTGTATTACGAAAGAAAATAAAAAATATTTTATAAAGAATAATAAATCTGAAAGAAAAAACGGAGCAACAAATGAACAAATCACAAAAACTCATTAATAATAATAGACTCTTGCTAACTGTCAAACGTCAAACTCCGTTAAATCAGACTGTAAAATTAAGTATATAATATAAAAAATAATTTTTATAAAAACCGTTCTGCAATCAAATAGGAAAAATAATAACTGTATACGTAATACATCCAATAATAATTTTTATTATTTTTCCGCTATTACAAAAAAGTAAGGGAAAAAATCATTTAGGACAAAAACACTCACCCGCTGCAACGAATTGATCATTTTCCATGCGAATGACATCTCCAACTTGTACCTTTTAAGGAAAATAAAATAAATTTATTTTAAATTTCATTACATACATAATTTTCTTATTAACTAAAAAAATAAAATTATATTTAAAATTTATTTGTAAAACATTTCTGTTTAAAAACAAATAAATACAAATTATTTTTTAATTTTATTTCTCCAAATGCCGATTTAAATAAAATGAGTATTTATTTTTAAATTTTATTTCTGTAAATTCTGATTTAAATAAAATGAATATTTATTTTTAAATTTTATTTCTGTAAATTCTGATTTAAATAAAATGAATATTTATTTTTAAATTTTATTTCCGTAAATATTCTGTAAAATCCACACAAATCACAAAGGAACAGGGAAGGACACGATAAGGAATTGCAACAAAGTAATTTATAAAGGAAATCGATCGTTTCATAATTATATCCTCCATATTATAACATCAAATTATTAATTCGTTTGTGAAAATCCGCACCACAAGCATATTTTCCTGAACTTAAACTACAAAATCTGATATAAAAGCATGTTATTTATCATTATTTCTCAATTTTACAACAAAAGTCGGGCTTCTCTATTATTGCTACTCTACCAGTGGCTATTAATAATAAATAAAATTTAAAAAAAAATTAAAATCAAATTGCCAACTCTGCGGTCACAGGACATAATTTGCTCCTCTGCTCCGCTGCGCTTTCTCGGTATCTCGGTTCCCATTAAAGTAAATGAAACTACCGCAAATGTAAAGGAATCAAAGCGGAAAATTGCTTCGTAGTCAAATTATTATTAAGTACAAAAAAGTTATGTGCCTCCGTATAAAAGTATACTTATATCGTCAGTGGAGATGCAAAGTGGGGTATCTCCTTGTATGTGAACCTAAATGCAATGCACACTCTGCATACCTCTACCGATGATAGCTCGTTTTACATTTTCCATAGAGATAGCTCATTTTGCATTTCGCATGGAAATAGCCCATTTTGCATTTCCCATAGAAATGGCCCATTTTGCATTTCGCAAACAAATAGTTCATTTAGTATTTCCCATAGAAATTTCCCATATTGCATTTCGCATAGAAATAGCTAATTTTACATTTCCCTTCCCAGAGATAGCTCATTTTGCATTTCGCAAAAAATAGCCTATTTAGCAATTCGCAAAAAAAGCTCATTTTACATTTCGCAAAAAAAAGCTCATTTTGCATTTCGCAAAAAATAGCCCATTTAGCGATTCGCAAAAATAGGTCATTTTACATTTCGCAAAAAATAGCCCATTTAGCGATTCGCAAAAAATTGCCCATTTTGTTTTTTGCAAATAATAGCCCTTTTTGCATGTCCCAAAAAATAACCCATTTTGCATTTCCCATTGAGATGGCCCATTTTGCATTTCCCATTGAGATGGCCCATTTTGCATTTTTCATCGAAATAGCCCGTTTTGCATTTCCCATAGAAATTGCCCATTTTGCATTTCGCAAAACATAGCGCATTTTGCGTTTCCCATAGAAATTGTCCATTTTGCATTTCCCATAAAATTGCCCATTTTGCATTTTGCAAAAAAATAGCCCATTTTGCATTTCCCATAGAAATAGCCCATTTTGCATTTAGGTTCACATATGGAGATAGCCCACTTTTAGCATCTCTACCGACGATTTATTTGCACTCTATGTAAATAATAATAAAAGTGTGCGGCCTAGATTTTCCTATTAAATCCTACTTATTATATTCTCCTGGAATTTCCACTTTCCACGTTTCCACAGCAGAAAAGAAGAGCTCGCTAAAAACTCCGAGAAGCGGAGCAGAGAATTCCCCGCATTACCGACCGCACTCTCTCCCTTTATATGAGATATTATTATTATTATTATGTTTATACAGCACACTAAATTAACTCCGTATAGAATCCCCTCCTGTCCATTTGATCAACATACATACATAGACAAGATACGAGAGCATCCAACCATTATTCGCAAACCTGACATTTATACTTTGGAAATGTCAATGATGACAAATCCAAAATCCACCAAAGCTGCTCAAAGCTTTTATACACGCACCTTTTTAGCATTGAAGGCCTTAGGAAAATCATTTCGCTTCTTATATACGAAGCTTATATAACTATTATAGTCAAAGGTAATACGTTGTTCTATATATCTATATTGCAAATATTATGTGTAAATAGATTATTTGTCATATACATAATATAATAGGAATACATAAGGGATGAGTAGGGGAGAAAAAGAAGTTCAAAGGAAAACATTAAAAAAACCGACGCGTGGCCAAGGCTAAACTACTAAACTATAACTGAACTGACTACGGCGCTATTTAATTCCGGGGACGAGAGAGTAGATGAGCGAGGAAAATATAAATCCCATCGTATTTTTTTTTCTACTTATTTTTTCCTATTACATAACCTATATACTAAATCCTCCGGACATACACACCACGGCCGTGGGGTTCTTCGAAAACGAAGAGAGACGAGAGCAAACTCATTAGTATGATTAATGTAGTGTGAAGAGGCGGAAGTGCTATAATTACAAAAGAATTACAAAAGCAATAGGCGAAAGGAAATTCAGTACGTAACAAAATAAGATTATGGGGGGGGGGGGGGGGTGAGGATTGATAAAGGAAAAAAATACATAATAATACAATTTGGTAATATTTCTAAATTTAATTACAAATAATTTATTTTTATTGTATTTACTGTATCGAAGAAAAGTTCAACGGCATCCAAATTTATTTGAGGAAAAAGGAATTTAATTAAACAAATCGTCAGTTAAAATTGCAAAGGTGCTAAAATCTTCGTAACCTTATGGGTTAAAATTTATTTGAGCACCTTTGCAAGTTGAACTGATGGAATTCAACAAATATGACAAATTAAAAAACTCACCTTAAACCATCGCTCCTCCTGTAAAAGTCCATTTCTAAGTACTAATGATTTTCTATTGTTCACTTGAGAATCACTTCGATGGCGTTGCTAAAAATAAAAGAAAAAAATAAATTAATTAAAATGCATGAATGCATTTAATTTATTTTACTTTAAAATTTTTGTAATATACAATTTAAAACAAATAAAATGCAAATTTAAAATATTCCAAAATTGACAATATGTAATAATACACATTTTAAATAAAGTATATTTATTTAATTTCGTGGGAAAATTAATTTTTATATGCATTTCAATATTGATAGCATTTGGTTAAGTAGAAAAAAAATCAACTACAAATAAATAATTCGACGGGAATAAAAGATGGAAATATTTAATATAATAGACAAAATAGAGAAGTCAATATTTAATTTATATTTATTGAATTATAGTAAAACTTACGAAATCATCATAGGCATCCTTAATGGCTGTCAATGCTAACACTAGGAACAAAGGCACGGCAGTTGTTAGCGGGGTTAGCGATGAAATCACAGGAATCACCTGGGAAAAAAATTTGAGAATAATTTAATTAATTATCACTGAAAAAATAATGTATCCAGGAAAAATCAATTCCTGGAGTTTCATAACAAATCTACAAAAAGACATTATTTATTCTAATAGCTTAATTTTGGCTAACATTCTTAAATCACCTTAATAAATTTCTTTAACTATTATTAATTAAAAATTGTAAATATATTTTTATTTTATTACCTGGAGCACCAGCAGGCACAAAAAGTAGAAATTAGCTAATCGCTGAAACTGTTCAAATAGATTTAATGGCAGAAAGGTCAACACTGAATATTTGGACGTCTTGATTAAGTTGTTCTGAAAGCAGAGGAAAAAGAAAAAAAACAAATTAAACAAACAAAGTAAATCCATATCAAATCCAATTCAGGATTCATAATGACTCCAATCAAAACAATAATAATAATCCAAATCTCTAAAAAATTAGTATTTTAAAAATTTTTATACAATTTCTCAAAACAATTCTCTTTCAGAAAATTAAAATCAATAATAATTGATTTTACTTCAAAATCGCAGAGAAGATATAATTTGTAAATTGTAAAGCTACAATACATTAAAAGAGTCATAAAAATATAAATAAATATTTAATTATTTTACAACAAAACATTAAATTCAGAATTTCCCAAACTTACCGCATATGCAAACTTGGAATTAAAAGCAGGATCATTGGGTCGTATCCGACGCTCCGTCTCTGTAAATTAAAAACATTTTTTTAAAATTAATTTATAAATTCCTATTATTTGTTATTTTTATTTAACTAATTTATAAAATCCTTAATATATTTTTTTTAAATTAAATCATTTGTCAATAATACGTTTGTCTACTAATTAATATGTAAAATCATCCAACAACACAGGGTATTAACGCAACCAGCAGATCGAAATAATGATGTTTTTGTATCTACTTAAATTTAAATAATTATTAAGAATGTAATTTAATTCGGATCGAAAAATCCAGATTTTGCATCACAATTTCACATAGCCCCGAAAACTCCGAAAAACTACATAAACACTGATAAATTGCAGACCAGATTCGATGGTGTGATGAAATGTAGGTAGGTAAGTAGGTAATATAAAGTTGTAGACTAGACAGAAATACATTTTTACATTTACGACATTTAATCCATATAAATACTCCTATCCGGATCCGACTCTGCTACAAAGTTTCAAAATGCAAATCCAGGCGTGCAAAAATAAGAGGGAGACGAAGAACTAGATATCTTTTGCACTGCACACAGCAAGGATGGGAGGAGATAAAGTACTTAAAATAAACCAGGGGGACTTAAAATTTAAGTATGTGAAAAAGCATATAAACCGATTAGAGTACAGAGCTCTGATCTTTCATATAATACTTTTACTTTATTTTGTATCAGTATATATGTACATATAGCGACATAGCGTGTCAATGATGTGGTATCTTCTTTTTATTTCTGTGAAGGGAAGACACATATAATGGTTTCCCACAAATATAAAAAAAAAATCCTGCAAAAAAAGAAGGCCCAAAAATGTGTAAAAAAAGCTACAAAAAATACACCGAGCTATATAAGATGTATGAATTTAAGGACTATGGACTATATAAGTAAGGATTATAAGGATCTGGACAAATCACAAATGTTCACCCAGAAATCGATACATTTTGTGCATCTGCATCCACATCTCTACAGGATTTTCATCCCTATATACTTCCAACATTTAATACTTATCGATATAAATAAGTACTTTTTTTTAGATACATTCCACCAAAACTATTAAAACAATACGGCGTCCTACAGTCCATAAAAACCTGATGTTGCTGCACCACCGAGAAAAAAAATCGACAATCACAATAAATAGCAAGGCCAGTAGTTCTGAGGTTCCTGATCATGATCATCAACTCCTCCGATCATCATCATCAAGATTTCTGACAATCTTCAATACGATTTGTGATCATCTTGAAAATTTTTGATCATCTTTAAGATTTCTGATCATCATCAAGATTTTTGATCATCATCAAGATTTTTGATCATCATCAAGATTTCTGATCATCTTTAAGATTTTTGATCATCTTCAAGATTTCTGATCAGCATCAAGATTTTAAGGTGTCTGATCGTCCTCAATACGATTTCTGATCATCATCAAGTTCTCCAATTTCGACCAAAAACACCAATAAAGAAGATCTCTGATCATCAACAAAAGTTCACTATAAGTATGACGATGATAACACCAAAATTTTATCTACAACAAAACAAAATTGCAAGCAAAACTGCAAAAAACTACAAAACCTATACTTAATGTTAACAAATCAATTGAAAAATCGACTACTAAGTTAGGTTTAATTAACTGCAAAATTTATCCATGGAAAATCTGCGAGTCTGCTCTGTAATCTGTAATACACAAATAAAAGCAAAAGTTTAAAAAAATACGTTACTAAAGTACTATAAAGCATAATGAAAATAACTGAACTAAAAAGAAGCTTATTATTACACATATAGTACATAAACACTGAATAAATACTGGCAAAAAAGCAAAAGTGAGACGACGGGAAAGTAAATAAAAAGCAGAAAGCGCAAAGAGGATCCCAGAGGCGGCAGTCGTGTAATAAAAAAAAGTCGTTTATCGGAACATCCAGGCAGCGGTCCTGCCTGGGTTAATATTCACATGATTTTAGGACGATTTTTTATATTTCTACATTCTCCACTGCAAATGAAGATCGAGACTAGAAATTCGAGTATTTTTAAGCATTACATTACATATCGTCGGTGGAGATGCAAAGTGAGCTATCTCCATACATATGCGTTTATAACTGGTAAAAAGTAGTACATCCACCGATCCACCTTTATTTGAAGTGTAAAATGGGGTAATTCCGTTATGAATTTACAACTGCCTGGCAGTTGTTTTAGATACAAAAGCTTCTCTAGTTTTCAGTTTTTTTTAATGCAATTTACACGGCCGGATATCCAATCTTTGCACTGAATTGTTCTGGTTTGGTGATGGATATCTCATCTTGCATCTGTTCACATATGGAGATAGCTCATTTTTGCATCTCCACCGACGATATACTGTCTTGTAATTTGTAGAAATCTTGTAATTTTCGCATTACTTAAGATCTATTAGAAATACCTTCAGCATTATAAATTCTATAAGAAATACCTTCAGCATTATACAATCTATAAGAAATACCGTCTGCACTACAAGATCTCTCTATAAGAAATACCTTCTCCATTATGATCTCGGTAAGGCGGCTCAATGCCGAAGACTCCGTCGACGAGTCTCCAGTAGATTTTACTGATAAACCCGAGAATATTGTGGAAGCAGGAAGGCATTCGATGGAGGAAGCGGGCCCAGCAGTCCCGCCATCGGAAAGTCGTCGGTGGGGAAGGACGTCGGGAGCAGCTGGAAGTACCTTGACAGCCACAGCACCAACAATTCATGTCACAGCAATGACCTCCTGGCGATGAGGAGCTATTAGTTGCTGCATTATTTTTATTCGTAGTAGCACCCGTAACTTCATCATCCATCGGTTCATCACTCCCGGTCTCCGACTCTTCCTCCGCTATCGGTTCATTAGTCGTTATAGTCGGTCGGGGTCGCATATTCATCGTCGTCCATTTACTACTGCCACTGATGATCACGTCACTACCGGGATCTTGACTAAAAGACTGTTGATGATGATGATGATGTCGATTCGATTTTGAGCCACTACCGCTACCGGAGGAGGATGCGAGTGTGATCAGCGGATCCGTTGACGGGGCACTTGAGTACTTCGAAGATGTTGGGAGGACGGCGGAGGAGGATCGAGCATGATGATGATGATGTTGTCTACTTGCTAGTAATCCTGCACTTTGACTTCTCCCAACTCCAGGAACATCCGCTGATGTTGCATTATTTTTTGCTGAAGTTGTTGTCATCGGAGCTCCTTTATTAATAGCAGTAGCCGAATCTCCAGCACTCATCATCGATTGAGACCGAAGGATCTCCTCCAGAGTAGTCACCTTTGCCCGGATCTTCATCACATCCATGTTTGATGATGTTGTTGTTGTTGTTGCTGATGATGATGAAGTTTCTAGTAGAGATGATTTTGTTGTTGAAGATGCAAGTATCGATCTTGATGTTGTTGATGGAGCAGGAAGGTTTGATTTTCCTGATGATGAAGAAGCTGCAGCGGTGGATGGAGCAGCAGCGGATTTTCCTGCAGCGGAAGACTGTTGACCTGAAGATGAATGAGGTTGTTGAGTCCGCCAAAAGAATGAATCCGATTGACCTTTTGACATAATGACGGCAGCAGGTCTAGGATTGTTGCTGCTATTATTAATAATTCCAATTCCAGCTGATTCCGGTCTCATCAATTGATTTTCTACTCCTCCTTCCTCCTCCATGTCATCATCATCCTCCTCGCCCGACAAGTGTGGAGATAATGAGTAATTAATCGGTCGACGTTTCTGCTGCTTCAAACTGCTCCGGGGGGATGAGCGTGAAAAACATTTTGACTTCCCAGCTGCTGCTGTTCCACTTCCGCCGGAGGTGCCGGCATTATTCTTATTGTTACCCTGCTGGCGAATGAGTAACCGAGTCTTGACCCCGGATTGACCTCCCGATGAACTCCCAGAGGATTCTCCTCGGGCTGAAGATGAAGACGATAATAATTGTGAACCACTATAACCACCTGCCTTATTGCTACGTCGACCACCAGATTTTTTAATTTTGAAGATTCCTAGCACATCATCTGATGAAGACATCACGTTATGTCCAAGGATTCATTTAAAAAATGTTTTTTTAATGATGACGCATTAAATTAATTTTTTGTTTTTGTAAATATATTTTTAATATTTACTTTTTTAAATACTTAAATCATAGTCAAGGCATGTCTTCTTCTTCATCGTCTTTCAATTATAAATGTCTTAATTACAACCTTTGACCTTCTCTTCCTTTATTATTATTATTGAGAATGAAAGTCATATTAATCCCTTGCTGATCCGAAACTTCCAAATAGTAAACCAACAGTTTTTCTGAATATTCTGAAGAACACACGATTTTATTGAAGTCGTCATCTGCTGTTGCTGCTGCTGCTGAGGAGTTTAATTCATTGGTCTCCATATTTCCATATTAATAAATTATTCTTTTTTTTCTATTATTCTTGAATAATTATTCTTCTTGATTTCATTCATTCATCAGCTCTTCTTTTCTTGGAAAACTGTTGTATAATCCATTATTCAACCGCATTTTCTAATCTTTCCGCAATAATTCCATATTATTAATAATTATTGTATTCCAAAATCCACAAAATTCACAGAAATTGCGTAAATTTAATCAAAAACACTATAAGGTCTACAGAGTTATTGAAAGTTGTCAGAATGTGAGTTTCCCGAATTCCCGATACATCCAATTTATTAATATTTATATCAAGGCATGTGTTTAGGCTCCCCTTGTATGTAAAAGTCCAACAACTATATTTAATAATAATTATTAATTAATTATTATCAATTAATTATTTATCACTTTCATCCGTGTCGACGACCACAAATCAAGCGATGCGATGGGAAAGTTCAAATTGTCATCAAGTATGGCGATTTAATATAGAAATTAATACACATCGGGAATGTTTCTATTAATAACCGTATTTTTTCTATTATTTTTGCAATATTTGCAGGATAAAGATATAAGGACTACGATTACACCACAAAAAGACAAAAAAATTGAAGCTCCCAGAAATGCCGATTGGAGAATTGCGGAATCAGAAGAAGAAGAAATTGATGAGAAAGAGGAGAATCATAAAAATTCGAACATTAGAGCATGAGGGAGATTAACGGTCCAGTGACCCACAAACTCACTGACCCTTATCCATATGATTATTAGACATATGTGATATTAAAAGTATAATTATTATTATTCCTTTTGATGAAGCAGCAGGAGAAGATGAGATTGACCTTTCTTCAATTTAATTTGCAGATTCTGAGAGATCCCATTAATGATCCATTAATGGCGAGATGTCAAAATTAATAATATTGGAGAGTCTTGCCGATCTCACAATTTAATTATTAAATTACGTCCTCATATCTCCCATAGCAGCAGTTCGAAATCGTAAAAACTTAGAAAATCACCAGGACACAGGAATTCAATATATAAGGATATGACTATATGAGTAATTAACGATTTTCCAAGTTTTTTGTTTTAGCAATTTAACACTTATTGTTTTTATATTTTTTCAGGAAACAATTGTAGTTTTATCAAGAAGAAGATCCGATTTAAAATTCACACTCCACACACAAAAGACACTTGATGTGATATTGTAATTGTAATAAGCCTTTTATGTATCATGTATTGTGTCTATATGTTGGTTTGTATTAATTTAATTATTAATATTCTATTGAACATCGATTTTTAAAATCTCTGGTGTTGTGTAATATTTTATTGAATAATTAATGTAATAGAGAATTTGTGCGGCAATTTGAACGACGGTTCCGTTGATAAAATAATTAATTATTATTATTGATAATGTGAATTTTCTATAAACTTTAATTATATTAAAAGATTGAAACTGATAGAAGAACAATTATTAGTTTAGTAAATTAATTTATGTTTGTATTATTGTATAAAATATTTTTTAAATGAACTACAAAATTATCCTAACAATTATTTTTACTAATAAATTTAAATTGTCTTTCTCTGACCCGACAAATTTCCATTGAACACGTGTGTAATAATTTCACAGCAAAGACAAAAATGTAATTGATAAACTGTCATGAAATAATGCAAGAAGAAGTGATTTTTTTTATTTATTTATTTACTTTGAATAATAAGTCACTTGTGGATTATATGATGTAAAATATAGGAGAAATACTATAATGAGCTATACTGGGAATATTTTGCAGGAAGTTCGGATCAAGGGGAATTCACCTGTAATTAGTAACTATTTATGCTTTAATATAGAGAATGTAATTTTATAATATTACGTAATTTTTTGTGTCTTTGACTTTATTTGAGTCTATTACAAGTCTATAGTACACTACACTAATTAAGACGAGGATTTTGATTTTGATCCGAAGTGGTGCAAATTCTAAAATTCTATGAGGAAAAAGCTGTATAATAATAAGTATACTTATATTATGTATATGGCATTATAACGAATTGCCTGTATAGTTTTTCTTAAGACAGATTGGCAAAAAAATAAATATACATGTGAATATATTTTGTATACGGAACGACGACGGTGTGTTAAATTCCGAATTGACAATTTAAGTGGGACTCTTTTGTGTGCTCTGTATATAAGTAATGTTTGTATATAAATATGTGAGTGTGTGTGTGCTGAACGGGTGTGTATGTGTGTGTTGTGTGTACAAGAGTCAGTTGAGCCTTTCTCGGATCGGATCTACTTTAATATGATGACCACGTGACGAAAGGGGAGAGCGAGGAAGGCGAAAGTTTCCCTTTCGGAACTCTCGGTACAACTGCACTGGAAACGAGTCGAGCCGTCTTTCCCAATCCAAGAGCTTTCAGATGGAAACCCGACAGAATGAAAATCCGGGAAAGGAACCCATTATATCCCAAATGTGCATATATTCCTCTATTGTGTCTATATCATTTTACATGGATATTGTCGTTGAAGAGGCAAATATAACTATCTGCACAGTTTTACAAAAACACAAAAATAATGATCCGGCTCGAAGGACCAATTTTGTATTTAAATCCATAGGATTTACACAGCGTGCCCTATCTTTAACACAGTTAATTAACGCTCTACAACATTTATTAAAGTCGTCGAAGAGGCAAATATAACTATCTGCACAGTTGCTAAAACGCATATATAAGAATGACTATACGGTTACAAGGAATTTCA
>JAQGAK010003592.1:0-14609 GCA_034696945.1 Lipothrix lubbocki
ATTGTATCCCAAATTTTATCCATAAATGCATCCCAAATTGTATCCATAAATGCATCCCAAATTGTATCCATAAATTTATCCCAAATTGTATCCATAAATGCATCCCAAATTGTATCCATAAATTTATCCCAAATGGTATCCATAAATTTATCCCAAATTGTATTCATAAATTTATCCATAAATTTATCCCAAAAGTTATCCATAAATTTATCCCAAATTTTATCCATAAATTTTTCCGAATTTATCCAAAATTTTATCCATAAATTTTTCCGAATTTATCCCAAAAGTTATCCATAAATTTATCCCAAATTTTATCCGTAAATTTATCGTCAATTGTATCCAGTTTATTCCAAACTTTATCTATAAATGTATCCCAAATTTTAATCATAAATGAATTTATCCCAAATATCATTAGTTCTATTTCTATCCCAAATTACACCTAATGACCCAAATAAGATATAAGATTCTGAAAACTAAACTCTATCCCATTCTTTTATCTTACAAAACTTAAACTATCCCTAAATTTTAACCCAAATACACCCTATTATATCACAAATTCTACTCTAAATATTTCAAACCAAGCATATCCCAAATATTCAAAATCATATAGGTATGTATTATATGTAATACAATATCATATATATACGAAACAATATATGCTTAACTACATAAATCCCAAATATACCAACATAACGTTTAACCCAAAATAATGAGAAACAAAACTTGGTGAAACAAAAGTTATATTCCAAAATTTACCCTAAATATGTAAAATTTTATCCGAAATTTTAACCCTCCATAGTCCTAACCATTCAACCAATAATTTAACCAATTAACCAATATCTTAACCATTTTACTGGTACCTTAACTATTTATAACCATGTTATCTTAACAATTTAACTAAAACTTTAACCAATTAACCAGAAACACTATAAATTCCTATGGTGAAACCAAGATCAGGATACTTTGCAAATTAATCTGAGGAAAGCGTTAAAAAATTTGAAGATACTCTTAGACGAAGAAAGAAATATTAAGATACGGCATGGGCATTTTAATAGCAACAGCTAATTTTATACTGGCATGTTTGCTTGGGTTAAATTTAAATAAGCGCTTCGTGGTAACGGTGATTCTAGGGATTCTGCAGTTTTTTCAAACAACGATATAGGTTTCTAGTTGTTTGTTCTTCATTCAAAATTGCTAGAGAATAAATAAATGACGCGTACTATGACTATAGTTCCACGAGTATTCTCTGTTCATTTTGAGCCGGTTGTGTATGTACTAAGTAAGTATAGATATATTTATCCTTCCGAGAAATGACAAGCTATGGCAGATGATTCAAACTGTGCATGTATTTATATATTATAGGTATATTATATATCTGTACTTTTTATAAATTTTATCTAACTTTCTTTATCTTCCCGCATCGGAATCCCCTTATTTATAGAAATAACCAAATGTAGTTGTCACCACAATTAAATCGCAGGAAATATTTATTTATAAAATGGCACATAATAGTATGCTCAAAACAGTTCATAAACAGTTGTAATAGCTTACAGAATTGCATTCATCAATGATTATAATAATAAAATAATTACTTATATAAACAAGACAGACTCAAAGGTAAGTATAACATGAAGTAAATTGATCTCAATAGAGATCATCAGTCTGCAGGATTAAAATTTAGTTGGCAGAAGTGCTCTGAATTTTCACTGCCATTAGTTAAAGTTAGCTATACAATCGAAGTAGTAGTTAATTCTGTAACTTTTCAATTAATTTCAAACCTTTTGAAGTGTTTCTGCCTTAAAATTCTTATAAAGGTGGTCTATTGATACCTAATGAATTCTATTGACATTTTTGTCAATTAATATAAAAAATACATCTTTGAACGAGAAACATTAAAACACCGTCTTTTTTTAAATTTTAAACTGCTCTTATAGATATATCCACACTGGATATCGTTTGGTGGATATGTTTGTATTAGATTAATACAATATACAAAAAATATTATACATTATAATAATTAATTGAATTATTCAAAATTAAAACGACTCTGAAGTTTAACAAAATTCCTACTTCGCTTGCATAAAGGAACTACCATTTATATTCATAATTCATACTGAACTGACAATATTTAGTTATAGACTGTCACCTTCAATTCAGTTTACAGTAATACCTTCTGTTCTCAAACTTATCGATATTAGTTTGAGAAGGCTAATAACAATCACGGGGATGTGTGACAAGGTAGTTGTACGTATTTGTCTTTAAAATTTAGAATTATTGCAAACTTTGCTAGAAAATTTGTATATAAATTAGTTACGATAATAGTAAAACAATGGTATAGAATTAAAAAAATGGATGAGTGCTTCCCATATAGTTGATTGAAAGACACTGGTATAATATATTGAGTATGTACAGATATATCAACCGAAGGGTTGCAAAATTGAAGTAGCAAGTCTTCATTCATACGCCAAGATAATCCCAAAATCTTAGCCGTTGAGCAAAAGGTTCTTGAATGAGACCTGGATGTCTGTCCAAGTTCATGTAGTAAATACTGGAATTCCCACTAATGGGGGGCCATGGAATGTTCATGAACGACAATGGCTTTCTGTTGGATAAATTAGACAAATTTTATTTTAATTTTGAAAATAATATAGGAGAGTGTTAGAAAGAAAGTTATATAATATACATACATTGAGAAATATTGACTTTTTGAAGTTATGTAGTCAAAATATCATTCGCCAATAGTGTTAGAACTGAAACTTACTCATTTTTTGCAAAATCTGTCCAAGCCTTGACAAATGCCCTGGACATTAAGTAGTCTTTTGAAGACTTCTTGATGCCAGCCAGCATGTGCATATTGAAAAGCAGGGGTAGTTCATCTGCATGGCAAGGACCTGTGTATAATATTAGTGCAAAAAAATATAATAAAAATTGGTAATAAAATTATCAACCTCTATTTATCTATTTATCAGGGGCATAAAGGTAATTCCACTAATGGCATACTTACCCAAGTTATCAAACCATTTCCCATAGGTCATGGAATACAAGTAATCCTTAGCCATGTCAAAAGCAACTTGCAATTCTGCTGCAAATCGACTCGCCGGGGACACAGCCTTCATTAAATTAAACAAGCTAACCTCCCCGGAGTAGCTATTATAGTAAAGGTACACTGGGGCATAGCGAGCATGGTAGACTGCCGACTTGTGCGTTCCGTGGAAAAACATCCTGTCTGAGAACAAATTGGTAAAGTTGACTACGTTCGTCATAGGATGAATTCGCTTAACCGGTCCGAAATAAAAATTGCGGATTTTCTCGGAAACGTTTTTTGCTGACGGTTCGTAGCCTAACATGACTGGAGCCCATTTTGACCATTCCTTGTCCAAGCGATTGGAGAGAGTTGTATTAGAGAGCAAACCTGCACATAAACAGACAGTATGCATATAAAACGAAAGCACATAAAATTAATCAAGGCATACAACTGCATACATAAAATGCATCGTAAAAGTATATAAATTGCATCGGAAACATGCAAATGCATACTTAAATGGGCTCGGAAACATTGAAATGCATACTTAAATGGGCTCGAAAACATTGAAATACATACATAAATTACATCGGAAACATAAATGCATAATAAAAAGCATCAAAGTTATGACACAAATCAAATGATATTTCCAGGAATTACATATTTATATTATTTTATATTGTTTTTAGAAAGTCAACAAGTTAAATTGAGTACAAGGCACAAAGAATATGAGTTCTGAGAACACTAGATACTCACGAGCAAGATTCAATTGTCCTTCGGCTGAGTTAACTCCACTCATCCAAGGGACCTTGTTGAAACTACCTCTGGCAATGAGGTTCATAGGATAGTCAGCAATGAATGTATCAGGTGTGATTACGGTTTCGATTGTTGGAAGGTAGCTGTCGTGTGGGTGGCGAACCACTGACTGTATATAGGAATAAATGAAATTTAATTTTTGCAAATGTGCAAGTAAGTAAGTGCAAGTTAAGGCAAGTTTGTTATATACAAGATTCCACCTACTCCTCTTCAATACAAACCTGTTTGCATGGGTAAAGTGAGAATATGATTAGGTATGTGACATTAAACGTTCTAGAGGGATTGTCTTTGTCCTTAGAAAATCTAAATTTTAAAAATCAATGCTTGACATTTTTCTATAACCTTGAACTTCACCTCAAATCGTCTACAGATTCAAGAATATTTGGAAAGGATTGCATTTTGGAAAGGGTATTTTTTATATACTGTAGGTAGAAGGTATGGTTTTTTAAAAACCAAGTTTGATAAATTTTTAAAAGTCCAAAGCAAGTGTCATTTTTGTATTCATAGACATGCAATAAGAACGAACGAAGTCCAAGCACTATCAACTGTCACGCATGTGTATTTAATATTTTTATATATTCTGAAATCTCAAGAGTAAACCAAGAGCTTACCATTGCTGCCTGATGGATTTGAGCAAACTTATGAGCATCCACATGTTTCAAACAAGCTGCCAGTTCCACTGAATTTCTAGTCGGGCAACGGAACATGGCACCCAGTTTTCTCGCTTGCAATCCTGGATCTTTTGTCATGGCCCAAGCTTTCAAAGCGCTTCCACTCTGAGAGATCGCTTTGTGGAACAGCCCTGTTGTTATCCAAAGGTAATTAATTATACATACAAAAAATACATGAAACCACCCATTTACATAAAACATTAATATTAACATAGCTTATAGAAGCGTTTTCATTAAATTAAAACATCGTTGAAATTCTCCAACTGTAAAATGTTGTAACTATCCTACAAATATTATAAAAAATACCATGTTCAGCAGGAAAATTCATATTAGATTACCTCTAGACTGGTGGGATAGGATGTGGTAATGGACGCTCGCAGCTCCTGCAATAATAACATTAAGTACTTACAATTAGGTAATTTCTTATGTGATAGTATGGGTAAAAAAGGGTAATTAAAATAGAGTGCCATCATTCTTTTATTAAGAACTATCTACCGTAGAAGATTATTAGTATTGTGTAATAAGTACATAACCAGATTATTCTATATACTACAAATAATTCCAGCAGGCACACCTGTCATTCAACATTTTAATCTTAAAAATTCCGCCTACTTACGTTAAAGGTTGTTTATTGTTCATTACTATTACTACGTTGTGAAAATCTATCATGAAATTGTTATTGTTAACGTCAAAAAAAATATCTATATAGTTATTACAATGGTATATAGTTACTACAATGTTATGAGACTAATGGGAAACTCGAGGAAGACAACTTTATAATTTATTTCGATTTTATAAAACATACAATTAATATCATGTACATACTTCTATGTTTCTTGAAGCTCTGCTGACTCAAAGTCACATTGTCGTTGTCGGGTTTTAAGGAAAAGTCAAGTATTTTTTATTACTTAGTCTGGTTCATACTCCCATGAACTAATTAAATGCTCAACTTATTCATGCTTGAGAAGTAATTCTGGGTCGATATCAGCTTCCCCAGACGTCTTTACTTTGTATACAATAAGAATTTCCTTTGTAAAATCGCAAATGGATTTTTCTGGTAAACTTGATCTAAATTTTGAGCTCATTCCTATTCCTATTTCGCAGTGAATATGTATAATATATATCTATATACAATGTAGTATGTAAACACGGCTAAGGTTTATTACAGACAATAAAGCAAAAACTGATCCTCTTATCTAGTTTGCATGTCTTCTGAATTAGTAAAAGATTTTCCTTATTCAGTAAATGAACTTGTATGCACTCTTATTCTCACGCCAGACAAACAACATGTATTACAAAAAACCGGTTTAATACCTGCACTTTCTCCGAAAATTGTAACTTGATTGGGATCTCCGCCAAATTTGCGTATATTTGCTTGCACCCATCTTAAAGCCATATTTTGATCCTTCAGTCCCATGTTCCCCCTGATTACTCCATCTCCAGTATTTAGGAAGCCTGCACATGAGAAATAACAATAAGCGAAGGTCTTTAGTATATATGTAGTGTTATGTATATAATATAGTAACTTAACATTGACTTAATTTAAATGACAACACTTGAACTATATTTAGATCAAAATCATAACATTGCGGTTTCCAAAACAAAACAAGGAAAATTTTGACCTAAACATGTAAGTATAGCATATATTTAACATACATGATATTTACTACGAAGGTTTGAGCGTTAGATATTGCAATTGCAACAACTGTGATTTCAAAATTATTAAAAGGGAAAAATATCATTCGTGATTAAATCTAAATCTTAATTATTTCAAGTTTAATTTTACGCCAGCTAGCCACAATACACGTTGAAGAGGCTTGTTTTACAGCGTAAATAATGACTGTTCTTACTTTGTAATCAGATTATTATTACATAGTAAGAAGCGCATCCGTACATAATTATTGACCAACAGGCATGTTACAAATAGGTATGTCAGTATATAATTAGAGGATTAAATATACATGTATGTTTCTTATAAGCATTTTACCTAAAGCTGCCAGTCTGTAGTTCACCGTCACGAGGACGATATCTTCATCCATAAAATACTTGGCTCGGTACATACTTGAGGAGCCGGCCATAAAGTAACCACCATGAAAGTAAACCATCACTGGTAATGGCTTGTCTATCATTGCCACAGTTTCCACCTTTTGACGAAAGCAAAATAAAATAATTAATAATATATTTTAACATTATTACGATGATCGATTTAGCATTAAATTCTCTCTCCATTCGTAAACATATACGAAAAAATTTAATCGCAACAATAATTACACGTCAACAGAACCTATAACGTCATTCAACCTAGTTTTGGTAACCTGTCATAAGTGAAGCAGATATTTTGGGTACGGTGTTAAAAGCATGGGAATTTAGAGTAGTTAGAACATGCAAGCTTTGTTTTGAACAGTTACTTCATAAAAAGAGGTTGACCAACAAGAATTAATAGCTTCGAATTTATTAACGTTCACATTATTATTACTTTGATTAATGTTGCATATATGCGTTTGAATGTTTGTCAACACTTAGCAAGGTCAGACCAGAAGCAAGTTTGCTATGCTACTTACTATACTGATAAAATCGTGTGTATACTAAAGTAATCATAAAGTTATATGGATTTATCTATTGCTTTTATTTATTTGTGTTAGTCATTACTTTTATAAACAAAATTTCATCATGGGGACAATATTTGCTAATGCTGGAGAAGCATGTATGTACCTTGATCTAACTTTAATTGTTTGCATTGATGATACTCAATTAACAAATAATGGGGTGAGTTGCACAGTTAATGCTTCATGTCAACTTGACTGCTCACTTTGCGTGCAACCACGATACCACGAAAAGCCAATTGTTATACAGCATTTATCATATTTTCAGTATGTTCAAAACAGAGCAGCCGCTCCTAATATATACTTGCATTACATATAGTAAAAGCTTTATGAAAAGCGTAAAAAATTAAGAGAGGGAAAATCTACAAGTTTTTGCTGAGAGATATTGTCATTTTTACTAATTCCTTATTACTACACAATTGCATTCTATTGTTTTTCTTCCGATAATCAAACAACTATCTCATAAATACTTGCAAGTTTGAAATCATGTTACATAGCTGGGATTGTTACAATTAAATTGTATTAATTGCATGTAAGAATTATTATTGAGGAAATCATTCAAACAAGTAAATATTTGTCAAAAGGAAAAAGAAATCTCGTACATACGAGCATCATGTATACATAACTGGAAGTCAATTGCAAGTAGCTTTGCAATGCTTTGCGAAGAGAAAATATGTGGAAAAAATGCTGAACATTAAATGATTATCACGATTCACGAGAACAATCACTTGTTATACATCTAGTATTTCTTATATTATGGCCTGAAATTATTAGGATATTAAAAATGTTTCACATCCTCTCATGAATTGCTTTTCACACAGTATAAGTACCATTAAGTCTCAATCGCTCAGCCGATGTTTGACGTAGATTGTATAGTAGAAAAGAAAGAGGAGCAAAAACAATATTTCATATGAACATGCATTGTATATGTACTTCAAGAATCTTGAAACAGAAACTTGACCATTACATTGGAAGGGTCCTTGTAACTGACATACATACAAATAGTGTGCAGAATTAACGAAATAAAAATTTTTGGATTAATAACAGAAAATAGAAAACTCACTGTAGGTGTGAACACATTTAAATAGAGACAGTCTTCCGACCCAACTGTGCGTGCTGTGACCATCAATTCGAATTGCATACACTCCGATGATTGTCTATTGGCATTACGAATCCCCGTCCAATTCTCGGGATAATGAGGAGGCTGTCATAAAGGACACAATGGAAATCATATAATTTATTAAAAATACAATGGAACTCGGACTTATTTTACAGAGTGAGATTCACACACACCCTCACTCATAATTATCACAAAAGTAACGCATCAACTGATTTTTTTTCGTAGATAACTTAATTACTACTAAAATGTGGAGCACTACTATAGAAATCACACCTCAAATCTCAAATTCCCCAGTGGAGGTTGTGCATACGGGATTCCAAGGTACTCAAAATATTCCCAGCCCTCTCGGCTCTTTGCAACAATGCCTTTTAATTTTCCTGTTGAGATTGTTACTACTGGCGCTTCTGGTGTGGACATAAATTCGGAGAGTAAATAGGTAATTAGTCCGAATGAGACCGCTGCCGCGGCCTGCCTTGAATCCTTCGGGTAGGCTCGCATCTTGGAATTTAATATTGCAAGATACGTATTTAAAAACTTATTTCTTTGACTATATCACAGGTGACTTGGTCATCAGTTCTTACTATTAAAACACAACGAACAACATCCTTGTTGCTTTCTGTATTTTTGAACAATTCAAAAATTAATAAAAAATAATTATTATTAAATTATTTACTGTTTTATTGACACAACCACATCACTGTATATAGTTCGGTATATAGGCTGTGAGAGTGAAGCCTCATAGCTCCGTACGTGCCTTACTGACACTGAAACTATCACAAATGAGCACAGAAGATTACCATGACTGCCTTCGCCAATACAGGCGATTCTGTGACAAGAACACACTCCAAGAAGCTGCTCAGTTTGAATGCCGACAAGATTTCAATGTGTACTTGGTATAAGCTCGAAGCGTTAGGTGATACAAAAAGTTCCCCACGCAGCGTGTACACCCTGCAGACGCTGCCGCATATTATTACATTACAAATATACAAAAGCTCGTATATACTTCCATTCCTTCAACACAGCATTATTAATCGAATGATGTGTGGTGTGTATACTCACAATTGACATAACCCATAATGTATTGTAACTATCTCTTGTTGTGAGTGAGATTGATGTGTACTGTATACAGTATGTATACCAATGTGCAAAATGTGCAAATGCTTCAAAATGCTTACAATGTACTATAGAACTGACTCACTTCCCTGCACTACTCTTCTGCTATTGAATTCCCCAGCACCATTCACAGCACAGTTACTGATTTAAAAGGCATCTGAATTTAGGTCTTCCGTTCAAACTTATGTATTTAAAACTAGCAGGATCGAAGGTGTCAGCAAACCCTTGTTTACAATAAAAGTGCAACAGGACAGACATCTATAGCTTTATGTATAGCACATAATTCTACTGTCTACTCTATTTTAACTCTAAATCTACTCTATTTTAACACCTGAATCTCTTGTCTTAAAAGCATGTGTATAGATTGTGTAGAATTAAATATTAAAATCTCGATTTTGAACTCTGACACCATGAAGAAAGTATGTATATAAAATTCGTAGTCTAAATAAAGTTTTTATTCAATGTGCTGCTCAACTGCTTTTGCATTGCAGCCGTGAGTAAAGTATATTAGCACCAACCGTGTAAGCAAAAACCAACAGATCAAGACAAATCATCTCTGGTCAAAGCATGGTGAGGGTTTCTAAAACGAAAGTAATATAATATATGTATGGCTGTATGTTAAGATGCGATGATTCCTGCAAAACAAGATGTTTTGCAACGTGGAAATTCATCTCTCGTAAAAAGTGATCGCGATTTACTACTTTTCCTTGGTCGGCCGGTATAATATAACTTGAGAACTCAATGCAAACAACGGTGACTACTAGTAGTCATTCTCATATGAAATTTTTTGTGCCTATATACTTTTCCCCTTATTGTACATATACATATGGGTGCTTTTGAGGTAGCACACATAATGAATGCAAGATGCAGGTCATTTTTGGGTTGACGTACATATGTATGCACTCAATAATCTATCACGACTATGCTATCAACACAATGCATTGATTCAAGGATTAGTATGAAAAGTATGATTTCATACGTGCAGATTATTATTATTCTTGCTAGTCCTAGAGGCTTTCATATTGCTATTTTGTGGCAACAAACTTCCTTACACGAAGTAATAACACCGACGCTGTAGTTATTATCTGTGTAGTAAGACCAGATTTCCAAAAACAGGACTTCAAGATCTCATTATATATGCATAAACATGCCCCAAAAATTTCCGCATTTCTGACATTGGTGCAATTAAATTATTAATTATATTATGACGACAATTCAAGGAATGATAATAATTTATTTCGAATTTGAATGACTTTATAAACATGAACGCTGATTATTTCATTTTACTTTCGTTAGCTTTAACTTGCAATTAAATAATTTAATGTACCTTAAAATAGACTTATTTACGCATGGTACGAGTGAGCTCAAATGTTAATGCAAGCGAGTATAACCTTACTATCAAACTTATGGTGTTGGGTATACATAAGATTTAGACATTCGTCGTCTTATATTGTTTCTCCATCTGTAAAAGTTCTCATCAACAAAAATTATCTTTGTTCCATTCCAGCTGACTCTCGAAACCAGCTTGGCTTGAAACTGTCTAAAAATTGTAAACAACTTTTTCATGTTAGGAAAGGCTATCCTATCACATAACTTATTAGAGATTTTGGGAGTAAATAACCTACACGTTGGAAGTTGCAAGGCTGAACGCTTGTAGTCAAAGTGTTTCAAACAAAAAATTCAGTCATTAGCATATGATAATTTCAATATTCCACTATTAAACTAAAGGTTTCTACAATCGAGATAAAGCAGACACTAAGGTTTTACTGTGGATACTTTTGCAATGCCATTTGCGGCTTTGAAATTCATAAATACAAGGGGGCTCCCTCGTACACTAGTGTGTGTATACTTATATATTATGTAAGTATGTATATATAGTTTTAATTTAGTTTTTGCAGGTATGCTGATAATTCGCCGATTTCCCAAAGGCTTTTGTACGTAACAAAAAAAATAAGATAATTTAATAATGAAACCACATGTAGGACACGAATTAAATGAATTGCTATGGAAATTTCCATACCTACTTCTCATATGCTATCTGATAGGCATTTATTTTAAGTTAATTTGTGAATTTTTTGAAGCACGCCCGACCGACTTAAAACTCTGTAGCACTATCTGTATTATACTTGCATTGCTATACTGTGACTGTTTTACAATGATGGATGCATAAATTTACTAAACACAGTATTACATCATAAGGATTGATGAGTGCTTAGAAACCTCACATCATTTAAGCAAGATTCATATCTGGAGACTTTAAGTAAGACCAATCAAGCTTAAAGCAGAAAGTAAAATTCAGTGTCCTACGAAAAAAAATTTTTTTTTTGATGTGAGAAGTTCTTAATAGAGATAACTATGTGACCATCTTAATAATATCTTTTGTACACAAGCAAGCACGATATTATGAAGTAACATCAGCTGTATAGAGAACAACTGCAAGGAGACCCTTTTTATTGCTTATAATGATAGTGACAATGTGACCTTTGGGGATAATAACATTTTCCCGAAGTCTTAATCTTTGTGTGGTGAGCACATATTTATGTAAGGGTCACGTCATTCAGTAGAGAAAATCCTACATGGAGACCTAAATAGTTAAAATTACATTACAGTTACATCTTCATTTTCTCTTTGTTCTTAGATTGTTCTTTAGTTCTGAGATAGGAAAAGTAAACTCCGGCGAGAAAAGTCCCACGGCTGCCTTTGTTATAATGTTGTTAACTACGAGGAAAAATTGAAAAATGTTGACTGAGTCAAACATTTTACATTGATTACATATTTGCATTGCAGCTGAAGTATGTACTATGTATTTGTATAGTAAAGGATCACACTGCTATAGAAGTTGGATGAATTAGGAACGGATTATTAACAGTCTTAAGCCACAGCGGATAGACGTGATGGCCGTTGAGTTCATTCACTTAATTACTTCAATGCCAACATGGCTTTGAAAAATCATTGTTGATGATTTAATACAAAGAATGCATACTTGACTCTACGGTTTAAACGGACGTGCAATTATTCATCAGATTACTGAAACATCAGACTGGTGTAGAAACGAACGATATATAGGATTTCGACATATTGCTCGAAATTTGGGACAATTCACATCATCTTGGTACTTGCGTATGTGCTTTGCTTCGTTTAGTTCATGTTGCATGCAGTAAATATATGTTTCACAGTGTTAAGTACAAGTACATGTGTTAGGGCATATTTGTAGATTGGATAAGCACAGTGGTCATACTAATTCGTCTTGAGGGAGGACTGTCATGTATGAAGTACATTCTTATGCAATTAACACAGGACAATTAATTGCAAAACTATATAAATTAATACCTTATGTGCAAGTAATAATAATACAAGTAATATACATAATATTAATACTAGTAACATGCTAATACAGTTTTCCGTAGCTCTCTCAAGTCCAAGTATTAATTAGGAGCGTTAAGGTGTTGGCAAAAATAAAAAAGTAAGTTTGCGAAATCCACTTGAGATTTTCCATTTATATAACAAAAGCTTTCATGCCGCATTACCCCTTCTCATTAATGTCCTCACGTATAATTTTTTCACGAAACTAAAAGGAACGCATAGATTAGCGCTTAATCAAGACTCGCAATCGTGGAGCTGCATGGTTCTGCGTGGTGAACCTCAGAAGTAAACAAGAGGCTACGGGCGGTAGTATCAGTAAACATGTGTAATATAGTCATTTTGCTCTAAGGATTTTTAAATTAGTGAGTCCTAAACTAAATTACCAACTTGTCACTGCACGATACAAGTTACTACATAGCTTTCTAGTACATTATGAAGTAATTCCAGATGAGTTTTGGCGGCGACCGATGACAGATAAATGACAGGCATATAGTCAATGAATGCAATTATGTTTTAGCATACGATAATCATCAATTTGCAACCGAATAATTTTTTTTACTGAAACAATAATCATATGCGCCTCATGGAATTAATTCCATTAAATTCTATTTGTAATAGCAATCCACTGTGCTCATTCATCGTCTATAAATGAAATGCAGTTGCGAATATTGCGAAAGTTTTACGCAATGTCTGGATTGTTATTTAGTGCTGTAGAGCAAAGAAGTAGTAGGTCGTGGTAGTATATGTTGACGTGTCGGAGCCCTTGAGTTTCTTTAGAAAATTACACAGGGCACGACATAGGTCAACTGCACATCTTTTTAGTTCAGTAGCACTGTCTCAGGCGTTGTCTTGCACGACAAAAATTATTATTAATCATGATCATGAGGTAAATATTGCAACATTTGTTGTTCACGTAACTTCTACGGCTGGAAATAAAGCCTTCGGAACTTAAAAACAGGAGCGTTCGATAGTATGGCACTGGAGAAAAACAAATGAAAAAACAATCAAGTTAACCTTCAGTATCGATATCTTTCTATAGAACTATACTACGTTTGCCTTACAATGTAAACATTCACTTAATAAAATTGTTGAAGGAAAAACAACATCTTTGATGAATAATAATTTTTCATTATAACACATAGATCAGTATATAAATTATTAGCTATAAATCAGGTTTGTTATGTTTATTTCACGAATGTAGAAAAAATATAAACTTTTTCTCCTGCATCTCCGTAAATATTTTGACACAATGCAGAGCAAGATAATATAAATATAAATGTCTTAATGGTGCATACCTATACTTTTGATAATACATAAAGACATAAGAATTTCCAGGATTAGGGGACACTAATCAAAGAGTGACACAATTTGTATTACAGTATAGCGGATTTGTATAGTACAGTTAGTCAGCTTGCAAAAATTTGTTGTCAACGAGCATGTCATGGTATGGGATCACTGACATCAATACAGAAAGAGAATGTAGGTAAAGGAGTTAGCCGTGCGGATTTACAAGAGATGATGGCACATGAATCGCAAAAAGGTGGAAGTACAAGTTCTCAATTAGCAGGTAAGTACATGTACCTATATAGAGCTCTGCAATGTTTGCTTGTGTTGAATTTATTTTCTCTATACCATCTGCGCTACTTTTTCAAGACCACGCGAGCCAGTCATTCTGCCAAGCCGAGCTCATTTTTCTGCAGATTTAATTACACTATTAAAACATCTAACCGTATCTGTATCTACTTCAAGTACTATTGGAGTAATTATTTGCACTATGTTGTGCATTGCTATATGTACAGATACAAACATATATTATGTACATGTATCTCCTCTATTATAAAACCGGTGTGACGTCCGTCACGTCCGTCACGTCCGTCCGTCACGCTGGGGTCCTATTCCCG
>JAQGAK010003593.1:0-14609 GCA_034696945.1 Lipothrix lubbocki
GCGGGAAAGCATTAATTTTTCATATTTGGAGCTCATTTGTCACAAGGAATGTTGCGTCACATTCCTCCTCAGGAATGTGGTGACAATTAAATCTTTTGACTATTAAAATTTTTCTCGCACGGTTTCATTTCTTCCTCGAGCTTCGACGGTCCATTACTTTTACTTTACACACGGCGCATTAAATTTTTCTCTGCCGTGTAACATTAAAGAAAATTCTTTCTGGTCCAATTTCGATTTTACTTTTTTAATTAGCCAAAAAGCAGCCTAAGAAATTGTCGTTTAATTGTCATTTAATTGTCACTTTTCGTGCGGTGTAGGGGTTAGTTACAGAACACGTTGGCTGTCATTTAATTTTAATGCCCTTAGAAACGCTCGTACGAAGAGGTTATATGTATGTACACTAAGCCCATGATTGTGGAAACTAGACAAACCCGATAAGATCTATATATGTACTTGAAATGTAGACTCATATTTGTAATAATTATCAAACATGCTCATACATATAATTTAACAATAATATTTAGAAAAGGCTTGTGAAGTTCATGTAAACTGATATCTCAGCAGTAGTTCAATAACCAACAGTCACTGCTTTGTTGTCGCTTTTTTGAAGTCTTTGCATATCAACATATGTGCATACATTTTACTGATTTTAGTACTGATGATTGGCTCAGTTTCGTTATTATCTGTGTTCTGCGTGCCTTTTCTGTTGTCGTTCGAACACCATAGAAATGCTGACATTGTACTTTTGTAGTTTTGAACACATTCGACTTGTGGGGCCTTGAGAGATTAATTAGTAGGACACTTCCTCCAGTAGCAGTTAAAGTTAATAGTAGCAGTTCATTATTGTAAATAAATGATAAATTAATTTAGAAGTATGTTTACAGGATGAGTCATTCTGTAGCTATATGTATGCATACCCATTAAGATTTAAACTTGAGATTGTTCCATCAATACTTACTTTAAATAAAATAAATATTAAAGAAGGCGTAATCGTGCTCTTACAACCACAACAAAAATTCATGCACGGTTGTAATATAAATAATGGATGGCGTTTTATTTTGATGTACTAATTTTGGCGTAATTAAAAATATTACACTACTATTAATCAGGATAGAATGTATTTAGTATCCTCATTTGGCAGAGTTTAACAATACACTTATTGCCAAAAAAGAACTTCCATGATTGAGCTGAAACATATCATGCAATTAAATTTAAGTGTACGTGAACGCATTTCTTAAAATATGTTGATGTAATATGGCTACTTAATCAAATTGCTGTTAGGTCCGTTGACGCTTACAATTCCTTCGGCTTCAAACGCCTGGTGGAATTCCTGACCCAGCCAAATGACCAGGTGATTTCAGCACTGGACAAAAGTGCGAATAATTTCAAGCAGAACCTGAGAGAAGACTCAATGAGAGATGATATGATGATACTCCTGATACAAATCATTGGTGAGAAAATTTGTGGAGAGACATCTCTTCATGAAATTCAGAATGCGTTAGTCGCTATTTCAGCCGAAGTTGATTTCCTGAACAAAATTTTATTGTTTACGTCGAAAATTCCGCACTTGAATGGATCATCAATGAGAGTCACGTAAATGCACAAACTTTTATTTAAAGCTATAATTGTATGTATTGAATTTTCGTTACAATCGTTTTTGAGGTCCGATTTGAATATTAATAAGTAGCGTTTTTTATCTGACTTTGAAAACTAATTGAAAAATATTATCCCTTTCAGGTCTAATGAAATGGCTGTTGATAGAAGCCAAATCCGTATCTTGAACGCCCTTTCGGCCTTTTTCGGACTTTTGTGCGCAAGAATGCCAGCGTATGCTGCAGATAAATTACAACCTTATATTCAGTCGGCTCTTGGGATAACTCAATTATTACGTCTGCAAAATGTGTTAAATAAAGAGTCGTCTCTAGAGATCGAATCGAGACTATCCAAATTAAGTAATGATATTGATATCAGTAAAGAAGCTTCCAAAAAGCAGCCCAATGAGGAAAAGCGAAAACAATTTCGCCGACGAGATGAATTTTCTGCTGCTGACCTAGAAAAACTTTACCAGATGACTCCAGAGGACAATTTTTGGGAGATGGATATAATTCCGACAAAGGAAGAAATCATTGCTGAAGAGGATCCTTTTTTAAGACCGAATTTGACCAGAGGCAAGTACCCTTCTACCCTGACATACTTGGACGTGCAGTTTCGTCTACTACGAGAAGACTTTCTAGCTCCTCTCAGGGAATCCGTGAAGGAGTATTTAACTCACGAGTAAAAAGTTACTACTTCAATTTATATGTTAATTACGATTTAGTTTTAACTTTTTACCGAACTTAGCTAATAATTCTAATTTTTCATGCAGAAAAGAATATTCAGCTCGAAAAAAGCGTTTACCACCCGGAACAATTCGGATCTACCATGATGTGAAATTGCATAAGGTGGAGTGTACCCAAGAATTGACCTTGTTTTCGATGCAATTTTCTACTGCTAATTTAAAGAGGGTCAAGTGGGACAAGAGCAAGCGATTGCTGAATGGATCCTTGCTTGTCCTCACTCCGGACAGGTTTACATCCATTTATTTTGCGACAGTGGGACGGCGGGATGAGAAACAGTTACCAAAAGGGATTATCGATATATTGTGGGAAGGCAAGCGACCGGAGACATATGCTAACGTTAGATTTCTCATGATAGAATGCGAGGTTTACTTTGAATCCTACCGGTAATTTTCATAATTTACCTTAATTTCACCAGAACAAATAAATGTATTCTTTCGTATTTATTTTGTATTTTGATGATTAAAAATATTTCAGTCACACACTAAACGCACTTCAAGATATGGCCAGACCTTGTCCACCCTTGTACGATAAACCTCGACTTCAAACCTACAAAATGACTAAATACATTGTGGATATGAGCACGGATCAGGTTGCCCCACCTACTTACCTTCGAAATATAAACTGGAACAAACATCGGATTGATTTTAAGATGCTTCTAACGAGTAATCAAGCTAGAATAAAATTACTTCAAGAGAGGAAGGATGACGAGGCTCTGGATTTACTTGAACGTAATCTCATGAAGGAGACGCCAATCGAGCTTGATTCCTACCAAGGAAATCCATTAGAATTGAATGAATGGCCTTCTGCCGAACAGCTAGGAATGGACGGACCCCAGTATAGAGCTTTTCAATCCGCAATCACCCAAGAACTCAGTATTATACAAGGACCCCCTGGAACTGGAAAAACTTACATTGGTCTACAGATCATGAAGTTACTCCTGGCTAATCCTAGCCTTACCTGGAGTCAACCTCTCGAAGATGATCACGATGTGCACGATGATATCCACGATGACCGCGATATTTTGAGAAGACAAATAGCTATGAGGAAGCTATACGAATCACCGATATTCGTCGTGTGTTATACTAACCATGCACTGGATCAATTTTTAGAAGGAATCATCGCAATTATGCATTCCTTGAAAATCGACCCACAAGGTAATTTAGTTCGGGTTGGTGGAAGATCAAAAGTCGAGGAGGTCCAGCAATATAATATTCGCGAAATCAGTCGACATTACATTAAATACAAACAGTTTGATGCAAGTTATGCCCAAACTCGTCATCGAACAAGAGCTGAACTCTTGCTGATTCAAGACGCCCGATCAGATTTGAAGAGCCTGTTTCGTGATCTCAATAATCTGGAAGGCATCGTCAATTTTTCTGCTCTCGCTGACCGCTTAAATGATATTAATACCGACACAAGATCTAAATTGTTTTCCATCCTTCCGAATGATATTAATTCAACCTTTCTGTCCCGCCATTCCAACAAGCTTTTCAATTGGCTGGGTTTGAACTTTGAGGAATTTAATTCCAACCAATTCCGGGTGGAGGAACCTATGAGGAAGTGGTTCCGATATATTACATTCAACAGAAGGAGGGATGAAGCTGTTAATGAAGATCCAGATGTTCCTGTACCTGACGAGGGGGAACTGGAAGATGAAGAGTTGCTTCACATTCTCCAAGCACACCGTCTTGAAGAAGAAATTATGGAGGAAGAGAGAAAGTACAAGGCAGCTAGACTCGATTATTCTTTCCACTACAACTTCCATCAAGATCTAAGGTTGTCAAAGAGCAAGCTTTTTCAGGAGCTTGAACATGCTCAACGTACCAACGATTATCATAAGATAAAAGATGTGGAGAGTCAGTTATGGAAGCTCCAATTAGAAGAAAATAAATACGCTAACCAATGTGAATTCTTGCGAGAGTTATTCCTTGCTTCTAAAGAGCAAGGGATAGAGTTTCCTGAAGTTACTAAAGATTTGTTGGCCAGAGCTCATGAACGAAACATGCCTTTGCGTCCGACTATGAACGAGAAGTGGGCTATTTATTTTTTCTACATTGAGCAGGTCAAGAGAATTTTATTACAGGAAATTATGAAGATCGAAGGAAAAATCATTGAAGCTCAGAAACGAATGGTTGAAGTGAATAACCAAGGGGATGGAATTATTCTGAAGAAGGCACAAGTTGTAGGGATGACAACTACTGGAGCTGCTAAATATAATACTTTGCTTCGAATGATGAGGTCACGAGTAGGTATGACGTCATAATCCTTCTGCATATAAGCAAACAAACCTAGTAATACTAGGGCGTGATTTTCTTAGGATTATATATTTATTGTTGTTGTTTACTTCAAATTATGTCGTTGTTTTTTCACTAACAGTCATTGTCGAAGAAGCTGCCGAAGTTCTGGAATCTCACATCGTCACATCAATAACAGAGCATTGTGAACATTTGATCTTGATTGGTGACCACAAGCAGTTAAGACCTCCAACGACTGTGTACAAGCTTGCTAAGGATTATAATCTGGATCTCTCATTGTTTGAACGCCTTATTAATAACAACATAAGTTGGCGATATTTGAAGGTATGAAACTAGATACAGGATCTTTGTATTTACATATTTTAAAGTTTTTGCTAATCGGTGAAAGTTAGTTGGATCAAATCAAAAATTTATTATTCATCCACGAAATTTTATAGTCTCAGCATCGAATGCGCCCTGAAATATGCAGATTGCTCGTGCCCACGATCTACAAGGACTTGGAAAATCACTCAAACGTCTACAGCTACCCCTCAGTACAAGGATTCACGAAGAACCTTTTTTTCGTGAATCATTCGAAGCCGGAAAAATCGGTACGTTTTTAGTTTGTTTAGAAGCCTGGACTTTAAATTCATTTAATTGCAAAATGCAATAAAATTATATTTGTGCCGGGTTATTAATTATATAGGTTGCATAATTTTCAGAACAGAAAGTAAAATAAATGCAAATCATTTGGTGTGGGTCACCTTGTGTTGTTTTACCAAATATTATTTTATGTGTCATTTAGGATGCTGACTCAATGACGAAGTCTAACGAGTACGAGGCAGTGTATTTGGCAAAATTGTGCCGATACTTGATGTTGCAGGGGTACAAACCAAGTCAAGTCACTATTTTAACTACTTACATCGGACAGATGTTTCTAATTAAAAAGGTTATAATATTAGCTTAAGTATCGTAAATTAAACGGTGTTCCATCCAAATATTAAAGCTTGATGAAAAATGATGACTTCATTAAATTATTAATATTTTAATTTAACACTTTTATTACTGCAGCTTATGTACGACGAAGGAGATACATGTAAAGGAGTGAGGGTCACTGTTGTAGACAATTTCCAAGGAGAAGAGAATGATATTATCCTATTATCACTTGTCAGAAGCAATGACGAAAATAAAATCGGATTTTTAAAGACTGAGAATCGGATTTGTGTGGCTTTATCTCGAGCAAAGTAAGTTGTCTGTTTTAAATAAAGACTTTTAATGTCATGTGGAATTCTTCATTTAGCTCATTGTTAATTCAAATTTCACCGTAGTTTTTGTTTGTAAGATATCTTTGTTTTTATATTTGTTTTATTTGATTATAAGGCATGGATTCTACATTATCGGCAACATGGACTGCTTAGTGAATTCCAAATCTAAAACTTGGGAACAGATATCCACCGACCTTCAAGAACTAGGCAGCATAGGTCCAGGACTCAAGCTGACCTGTCAGATTCATAAGGAAATCATGGAAATTAATTCACCAGAAGAGTTCCAGCAGAAGTCGCCTGAAGGAGGTTGCACCAAGATGTGCCCCGGTGTTTTGCCACGCTGCAACCACGCCTGTAGAATGACTTGTCATATTATTGACCGGGACCATCAGGAGTATCAATGCAAGTATCCTTGTCAACGTGTCTGTCCTGACGCAGCTAAACATCCTTGCCCGTATCCATGTTACAGATATCCGTGCCCCCCATGTGGGGAAGTAGTTCTTCGGGACTTACCATGTGGTCATAGCTGCCAATTATCCTGCCATATTGATATTCAAACATACCAGTGCCAAAAATATGTCATAAGAGCTCTACCATGCGGCCATGAGGTTGATTTACGTTGTCACGTAGACGTCGAGAGCTACGTTTGCAAGATACGAGTAGACAAACCTTTGGACTGTGGACATACTAAAGCCTTACCTTGTAATGTACCAGTTGGGGATTATGAATGCATTGAAGATGTGAATAGGGATTTAAATTGTGGACATACTGGAACAATGAAATGTGTCGATGACCCAGCTAAGTTCATTTGTAATGTTCTCAGTTCTAAATTGCTACCTTGTGAACATGAACAGAGTGCTCCATGCAAGGACGACATCATATCAATTCGCTGCCAAACGAAATTGTTCAAAACAAAATCTGATTGCAAACATGAGGTATTTAGTGTTTTAATTTTAAGCTTATCATTTGATTTATTTATAATGTATTATGTGTGCCAACTGAAGAGAATGTCAAGTAATTAAGTAAACTGTTTCTTGCCAATCTAGGTTCAAATTCCTTGCTATTTAAGTGATCAGGAAGATCGTTGGAATTGCGTTTCAGTGTGCGACACTCGTTTAGATTGTGGTCATCAGTGCAACCGTCCTTGTCACCTTCAGGATGACCCGGATCACTTAGCCTACCGCTGCAAAAAGAATTGCTCAAAAGTGTGTGAGAATGAACATCCATGTCGGAAGAAACATCCCTGCTTCGAAATGTGTGACGCTTGTCAGATTCGAACAGACAAACCTCTCCCCTGCGGTCATGTCATCAACGTACCTTGCTCAGTAGAAACTGAATTTTGGAAATGCAAACAACCTTGTGGACGCGAATTGCCTTGTGGGCATGCTTGTTTGAAGAAATGCTCTGATAATTGCGATGACTGTATTGTGAGAGAACTATTTTAAACTGTTTTTTAATATACTGACAGGTAAAACTAACTGTTACGTAATTATATTTATATTTATTCAATAAATTTGAATTGGTTTAGGTGGAAGTGACAAAACAGTCCCATGACTGTCCACATAAGATTCAAGTTAAATGTCACGAATCGGCATGGAGATCACTTTGTGAAGAACTAGTTCCTGCTAAAACTAAGTCGATTTGCAAGCATAATGTGGAAGTTCCGTGCAAAATTCAGGATACTTGCACACCTGAAGACTGTCTGCAATACTGTCGACAACCCTGTGGGTATATTTTCAACTACGAAGGTGGTTGTGGTCATTCTTGTCTGGGAGACTGTGCATCTTGCTACCAAGGCAGGATTCACGTTAAGTGTAGCAGTCCTTGCGGCAGGACATTGGCATGTGGTCACGTGTAAGTAATTTCCTTTTATTACTGAGCAGATGTGCAACTGCAATAATCCGTAAAATTATTACATACCTTTTTTTAGTAAATATGAGAATCCGTATAGGAAAGGTGACTTTAAAGTAACCAATCCCATCTTACAGGTGTAAACATCCATGTTCAAGTTTGTGTCCTCCTTGTGAAGATAAATGCATTTTACAGTGCAAGCATTCGAAATGCAAAAAGAAATGCGGTGAACCTTGTACTGGCTGCAAGGTAAAATATTGTAATATTTACTTCATCTGCTGTGAATTGAGTTTTGTGCTGAATGATCGCAAATATTTTAGACATGTGCATAATTTATATTTTCGATAGGAAAAATGTAAATGGGTGTGTGAGCATGCTAAATGTGATCGAAAATGTTGCGAACCGTGCAACCGAGAGCCGTGCGATGAACCTTGTAAGAAGAAACTTAAATGCGATCACGAATGCATCGGTTCTTGTGGCGAGCCTTGTCCACCGCTTTGTCGGACCTGCCACAAGGACATTGTACAAGAGACATTCTTTGGATTTGAAGACGAAGAGGATGCAAGGTTTAAAAATTATTTCAAAAGTCTGAGAGAGACTTCGCAGGTGAAGAAAACAACGTATTTGCGAAATATATATCGTATACAAGTATTGTATTGGTTATTACAGATTTGTTTACCTTGAAGACTGTAAACATGTTATTCACCGGGAAAGTATGGATCAATGGATAAAACAAAAGGAGGAAAAGAGTCCAGGGACCAGTCAACAACTTGTTGGAGTGAAGAGATGTCCCAAATGCAAGACTATAATTCAAAAGTCTGTACGGTATGGAAATATTGTCAAGGAGCACTTAAAGGACGTACTTGATGTACGAAGGAAGATTTTTGGCAACAGTGCGGAACAAAAGATTATGCAGGAATCTGTTGCAAACAAAGTACAGTATGATACCCACAACAATTTTGTCTTTGAATTTGTGAGAGATTTCTTGGAAAAAAAGGTATACAAGATGGAAAGAACATCTACGAAAAATAATACCATCCGAGTTTTTCGTCAGCTTGTTGATGTAAGTAATGTGTTATTACAATTTCTTTATAGTTTTGTAAAAATAATCAAACAACAATACAATAGATAAGTGTATTTTTCATGTAGGTGGATCAGTACACCTTTGCAAGTTTGCACAATATCGCGTTGTGGTGGGAGGATGCGGAAAAGCACGTGAAACTTAAACCAGCTCCACCTCCGTTGCCACCATTACGAAGATTGGATAGACTAACTGGTCGGTACATTGAAACACCTAGACAGCAACCTGTGTTCAGCCAAGATTTAACTGAGGAATGCAGAAATGAGTTAATTCTCAAGTATGAACAGCTTTTCCGGATCCTTTTAAGTAGAGCGCTGCCCCTGAGTTACCACGAAATTGATGACTTCGAGCAAGAATTTTACAGACTGTACGACCTCTACCGATTAGGACTTCGTCGAGGAATACAGAATTTTGACTCTTATAATGGAGCAATGTTTATGTATAACACAACTCGTAATCTGTTGAATCTACACCATATCTACGATGAAACGATGCAGTTGGAGACTGAGGAAGATATTAAGGTTCGTTTACTAAAGTTTTCAACACGTTTATACTTGATACTGCCCGGGTTGATGTTTTCAGTTTAATGTTTATAAACAAATGTTGTATTTTGTAGAAACTGGAGGTATTCATCAAAGCAGGTTGGTTAGAAATGGATAAAAAGAAACGGGAAACAGAAATTCGTGCAAATCGACAGCAAATTTTTACTGCGATGGGTTTTGCCGGGAACCACTGGTACCGCTGTGAAAATGGACATCTGTATGTTGTCGCAGATTGTGGAGCCCTCAATCAAGCTGGGATCTGTCCCGAATGTAATACTAGGGTTGGACGTGGTGCAGTAAACATCCATGCCGTTAGAGATGAAGCAGCTATCCAACAGCAGATAAACAGTGTACTAGATAGTTTTCCCAACCATAATCGGGCTCCACCAGAAATTGCATTCAACGATGCTTTCCGAGGTAACCGAAGAGGTAATCGTGGACATAGAGGTAATCGAGGTGGACGAGGACGCGGGAGAAGATAAAAGCTTGCAGAATTTGCCAGTTGTCGGTGAATAGATTATATGAAAATAGTTTATTATATTTTTTTTTTCTTAATTTGTGGGCATTTAAGACATTCTAGAATCGGAGTAGTTTTTGTTACATCCCTAATCCTTCCAACTGGATCATCTCAGTTGAACTATAGAATAGATTAGCTAACATTTTTCTTGGGCGCTTGTGTCTACACTTTTTAAAGTGCTGCCGTAAACTGAAATTATTAATCTATATAAATATTGTTTAATAATATTAAAGCAAATTTCAGTTGGTTATTAAACAATTTAATCGGCAGCGAGTTAATAAAATAGCATTCGAATTTATAATTCCGATAGTATTGTCTAGAATTGATTTGAATTCTGGAAAAGAAAACTTGAGCAAATAATTGCATTTGGTAACATTAGAGAGCAGCACTGGTGAACTAAACATTTTATAGACCAGCTCTTGTACTTATAATACACTATACTCTCGGCATTAAACCACCACTGCGGCATCGACAAAAATTAATTTCAGCCTGACATTAGGAATATTTTCGATTTTTTTATTCTTCTGTTATTATTCTTTATTCGGCTCAACTATTCTAAAAGATATTCCACCATGATTACCTCATTTATTCCATTCGTTTCCGAAAATCGGTACAGGATTGAAATTGTAAATCCCACAGTGAAATGAAGAAACCGAAACCAAAGTACATGCAGCCAGCAAATTGAATGAAGCCACTAGAGAGAAATTGACTCCTATTTTATTCGATAAGCCTCTTATTTAATTTCGTTCACGCCTTCATTGAGCATCCAAGTCAGTTGGCATTAACACCGCCGTGAATAGATCATGTAAGTAGCATCTAATAAAAAAGTATCGGTTCTTACTTTTATATCAATGTGATTTTCAAAAAAAAATTGCTGAGCCTGGATGTACATACATAGAAAGTATTCAGAAGCCTCACACCCTTTGGTCTTTCCATAGCAATTCCCCTAATAAGTGTTTACACATGACAAATCTACTCTTGTAGAATACAAAATGTGGAGCATGAAACCATATTTTATTTTCAAGAGACTATATATATATACTTTTGGTATCATCTCATGGCAACGGATACCCTTTTCCATGTCCTCGCATTACTTTTTTTTATTCCTTCTTCTTCTTGTACATGGTTTCGAACAAAAAATCCCATTCCCTTCGTCTCAAGAGAATTTCCTCTTCATCTCTCCGCAGCTCTCTCCACTCTCCCCTCATCTTACATTGTCACCCTGTGGTTGTAAATGACTTGAACGCTTTTCTTTTCCACTTTTTCTTATAACCTTACAGATATTACGTATACAGCATTACGGACTTTCACTCTTGTCCTCCGTCTCTCTGGGTAAAACACATGCCATTGAGAACTTTGTCTATTGGTTTTTGTCCAATTTTTCTAACCTTAACATTGCCCTTTTCTCTGCCTACTCTCACTTTTCACAATTTTTTGTTCTATTTTTGTTTTTTTGTAAGTAGTTAATGCTTTCTTGTTATCAAAATTACTATTTTACTTCCAGGAAAACGTTAAATCTGAAATAAAATAAATAATTAAATAAACAATAAAATAAATAATTAAATAAACAGTAAAATAAGTAATAAAGTAAACAATAAAAAAAAATTTCAAATTAAATAGATTTAATTTTCATTACTTTGCAAAAGCTTTCTTACAGGACAGGAAGGTTGAAGTGATTCTTAAAATATTTCAAAAATTAAAATTCCAAAACTAGAAAATAAACTACACCCGTAGTTTTTTGCAATTTTAAAATGCAACCTGAATTTGTGGAAAATTTTGGCATCATTAGTACCGTCATTGTCGTTATACACTACAATACACATATTGTGGATAAAACGGACGACAAAGAAATCATAAACCCGTGTAGAAATCCAGTTTTCTTAGGATTTCATCTTGCAAATTTACTCAGGTCTAAAAAATCTATTTTGTATACAGAAAAAAGGGAATTTCTTTGCAATATCTTCTAGTAGAAGACTATCCTTAGCGTAACTGAAACGGAAACGAGAATTTTATTCTTCATCTTGTATTCCACCAACTTTTACTGTATAATAAAGATCAATAGTAGATATACATATGCCGCGGTAACAAAGAGCATAGCAACACACATAGTCGAAGAGATTTAAAGTTGCAATCGAGATACAGAACTTGTCGGTTCTTATTGAATTCCTTGTAATGCTTTATAAAATAAAATTCCCTTAGAAAATCACAGCAACTCTGACATACAAATTATATATTGCAGATACATATAAGCTGTCTCCAGTCCTACAAAGACACACAACTGGTAGTAAACCAAACCAAAGTATTGACATGAAATCTCGAACAACATGTTTCATCGTATATTGCATGTTAGACTTTATTATTACTGAGAAGGTTTGAGTACAGAAAAATACGGACTCAAGAGAAGCGGCGGCAAGTTCTCAAAGCTAACGATCAGAGATGATATAAATGATAAGTTGTAAAATCAGCTTACATTGAGACTCCCTTTTGGGAAGGGAAAGTAACACGAAAGCAAGTCGACAGCAGCAGGAGGAGAAAGGACGGAGAAAGAAAAGAAGACAGAGACAAAAAACAAGCTTTAAATTGTAAATCTGTAGGAGAAAAAACCTATTTTCAAGCCTTAATCTCCAACTCGGCGAAATTATCTTTTTATCTTGTTTATGGCTTGCTCATCTTATTCTCGGCGTACGTAGCGGTTACGAAATAAATAGCATTTTCAAACTAGTTCACATTTCTGGATGGAAATTCAGATTGGACGCTTTTGTCGCAAGAACGGGCACAGATCAAAGTATATAAGAGCTTAAAAATTGTGCATGTATAATCGATAAGGCTGTTATTTGATACGCGCTGTTGTAACTAGTAACTATGTAACTATAACGCTGCTTATATTAAAGCCAGCACAAATTTAAAAAAAGCTCTTTGCAATTCTATTGTTTTTAAAGCGTATGCATGTATACCCAAAGTATTAAATGGTAAAACTGAGACGGAATATTCGCAGCCTTAAAATTAAAGTTCCAAAGCTTGGGAATATTGTTTAAATCAACAACAAATACATGCATATGTGTATGCTAAAGTTAAACTTGTAATTCAAAAAAGTTTAAACTTTATCGTTGCACAATTTTTGACACATAAGATTATAATTTAGAGTACTCCTCAGCATTGAAACCCATAAAATAATTGTTTAATTCGTAATTACACATGTACATACGCTCAAGTTGTATTTATTTTGTATTTGTTTTGTATTTTTGTTGTATTTATTTTGTATTTTTGTTGTATTTATTTTGTATTTTTGTTGTATTTATTTTGTATTTTTGTTGTATTTTTGTTGTATTTATTTTGTATTTTTATTGTATTTTTAGTGTATTTACTTTTTATTTTTATTGTATTTTTTTTATTATTTTAAATTTGTTTTAAGTCTAGTTTGTATGTAATTTATAGATATTAATGATGTATTTGATTTCTGTCTATTTAATATATTTCAACGTTTTAAAAAGTATTCGAAATGTTTATTCTCTAGCATTTAAAAATTGACGAAAGAATCATGTTCTAGCATTTAAAACAGCGCAAAATGAATATTCGTCAGGATTAAAAATAAAAAAGGCGTAATCCATCAGCGTTCAAAAAGATAAAAATGCATATTCACCAGGATTTAAACCTTCACAAAAATTCTCAAATTCAAGGTAGAAGCAGAATGCAAACTGTAGAAGTTGAAGTTGATGAGCCACAAGGTAAATCCAGGAATGAACCCGTCAGCTTTCGTGGATATTCCTGCGGACGTGAAAAATCTCCAATTTAAATCACATGAAGAGGGAATTGTATTAAATATAGAAAGCGTTATATAAACATGTATAGTCAAGTACATATAAACATATATGTATATAGTGCAGTATTACATATATTTTATGTACCGCCTGAATTTTTCCACTTTACTCTCTTATGCCTGTCGTCCACCAGGACTCCTCTACTGTATTTTATACACTCTCCCTGCGTCCAAATCCACCAAGTTTACGTTTCTTTCGGGTGTGACAAGACAAAGAGTCTAGTGGTCCTTGCTTCGCGTGCTAATCTCAAGTGGCACAGACAGAGCAACTTGAAGTGATCATGATGAAGAGCGGAAGGAAGGGATATAACGACCCCCAGTAAAGCATATTATAGTTGCACAGAGAATAAGGGACATTCAGATATTTCAGATACACACACTAGCATGCAATGATATATAGATACACTTATAAGGGTGAGCTCTGAGGACTTCTTGCTAGTCTTTAAATTCTATCTTTGTCCTATTAAATACACGCTTTCAATACTCTATTCTAAAAATATACATTCTATCCTATGTTGAAGCTTATAATATGTATACAGATACAGTCGTACAGTATAGTATGCATTTACGGTATACATATTATATACTCCAGTAAGCTTCAAGTATGTAAATATAGTATATACTTACATAAGTATCTATCTGTAGGACATAAGATATGTACATGTGTCAAGTCTCGTTATACACACATACTGAATTTATAACTTTATGTGAACCAACCCTTGCCGACGGCAAGACAAATACCCCGCCATAGTTTTTGCTTCGTAAAGCCAGAAATTTTCGAGTGTCCTTCAATAAAATGACATCCTCATTCCCCTCGATACTCTGACCATTTCTCTCGCTCATCTATAACTTTCCCCGGTCGGGCTGGATCATAGTGTAGTGTATAGTGTATTCTGGATCCCGTGCCCGGGTGATGCGAAGGCCTGTGGCCTATTGCACACACCAGAATGTATAGTTTACTAT
>JAQGAK010003594.1:0-14609 GCA_034696945.1 Lipothrix lubbocki
TATTAAGATTACTACTACTACTACTAATAATAATAATAATAATAATAATAATTTCATGACTACTACTGCTACTACTGGTACTAATAATAATATTACTCACTACCAATACTAATTATGATAATAATATTCTTACCACTACTATAAACAATAATAATAATTTATTACTAATAATAATAATACTAAATTATTTCACTAATACATATGTACCTAACTTATAACATTAAATTAAGCTAACAAGAGATTCTGGCTGAGATGATGGAGCGCTCAAAGGGAAATTTTGAAGATAGCGGGGAGGTGAATCGCTGAGATCAATGAGCGGTGCCAGTTCTACGTCTAATGCAGTGAAACAATGTTGCACATGGTCCCCCTGTCGAATATGTTGACAGCCTCTTCTCGTATACCTCACTCGCGGCACTATTCGTTTCGTCACGATCAGCCAAACAAATAGGAGAAGGACGAATCCGGCTACTACGACGACAACATAAGTCCATATATCCATATGCACGCTATTATGTGCCGAATTCTTCGCGCTCGCGTCAGCACTTTCCTTTCTATACAAAAAACGTAAACATTACGCTCAAACAACTAGGCCCAGTATAAATTATGCTACATTATTATAAAAAATTAAATTAAAATTAAATCTTAAATTATATATTTACTTTAAATTCGTCTTGATCCCAAATACTGCGGCTATTTCACACTTTGTAAAGGACACACCATCGTAATTATCCACATCGCGGCATGGAAAACGGGTGCTACTCGTCCACACACACATGAAATTTATGCACTCCGTGCAACTCTGAATCTCGCGACAATTTAAACCTATAAATCAAAAAATTAATTATAAATAAATTTTTTTATATAAACAATTATTAAAATTAAGAAATGGAAGAAATATTTATATATATAAGTACCTAAACTTGTAGGTGTTAACAGGATGAAAAGCACAGCAGTAAACGTAGACACGGCCATCTCAAACGGAAAATCCAACGGTGAACAATGTTAGGAATGAACTGAAGCAAAGAAGGGTTGTAGAAAAAGCTTACCGAGAAAGACATTCAATTTTATTGGTGCAAGTAGTAATTTGATGAGTTACGTAATAAAAACAAATTCAATTGGATATGATATGGATCCTATATGATAGAATAAGATTTATAACATTGTGTAGAGATTAAATGTGCAAATCATTTTTAAAAAATTGATAATTAGGAAATATTTCATTGTAGAACGTAAATATAAATTCTTTATTATTATCTAACTAAATACATTTTATAAAATTTATAATTTATATATCATCCAATTAGCATAATTTGTTAGGAAACGTAAGGTTTATAAACTATAATTTTTATTGAACAATATTATTGGAAATGTTACTAATTATTGATATTAGTAGTAATTAATTATTTTTATCAATCTTACAAAGCGAATAGATTGTTCTGTAAATATCAAAATTAAAATAACTGAATTCGTAAAATTATTCATTATCCGTGTCATTGCTACATTGAAACGTCGATTCACAATCATCGTCATCATCCTCCATTCCATCATCCTGAACAATTATATCCCAATCGCGCTTACTCAATTGTAGTTTTCTCTTACCCATCTCATCAGATCTCGAGTGTCCTCTCATTATAAACTCCTTACAATATCTAATTAATTCAGACGTCAATAATTTACCGTTAATATTTGTTTTTACCCGAAGTATTGCTTCTACACTTTTAGGAGCAAGCAAGTAACGTCGAAGCGTTTTAACACCTGAGTAAAGATTTAGAAAGCGTTCGGTTTCCGCATTGCTAGCACTCATTGTTAGCGCGCGTTTTATTATTATCGTTGTAATATTTGTAAAACCAACAGAATTACCTAGAGACATAAAATGCTTCCAGAAGTCTTCTGGGCGATTACCTTTAAAAGCATGATAATCACTGTGGCCTATAACCTTTGTTATCAATGCATGCCAGGATTCTATCAGTACACTTTCATCAAAACCCCAATTCAAATTAGTGTTCAGTGTTTTAATGCTATGTACACCGTAAGATTGTAATCTTTGTTGAGTAACAGGAAAATTACTAGGGTTAAAAACTTCATATTCATCTTGGATATCGTTTGGAAAATAATGGGTAATTAAATTCAAGATAATTTGTGTATAATTGGAACTTAATTCAAAAAGTCTACTTCCAGTTACCTGAGAGGGATTTAACAATTTTTGATTTTTAAAAATAATCGATTGAGTTTCAAAGGAAGCTAAACTGTTAACATCATCGCCCCCATGCAAATCGGGCTGGACAAGTTTGGAATGTGTAAGAAGTGTGGTAACTGTATCCAGGTGTTCAGTATTAAGACTCTCGATACAATTTTGAAAATCTATCCTCAGCGATTTTTTAGATATTAACGTTGATCCCTTCACCTGAAGAGAAAGGGACATTTTAGCAAGAATTCTGCTTATCTCTAACAGATAAGCCAACGATGTTAAAAATTCGGGCTGCTTCATACTTGTAGATACAATTTGTGCATTTTCCCTAAATTTTGCGGAGTATGTATTATCGTTTACGATCCTACTTAAGGTTATTATAATGTATTCCCACTTGTCGAATGCTGTTTCTAATGCACGAACATTGGAGCTTACCCACCTTATAAAATGAGTTTTTTTAATCGAAAAAACAGGAATATTGTTTTCTAAAGCTATTCTGTCTAGTTCGCGTTTTGCCTTTGGGGATTTTGTGAAAATACATGCACACTTATTAATTATTTTTGGAATTGAAAACAATTGTACACTTTTTTTGATAAAATGTTTATAAATTAAATCGTAGATATGGTTTTGACACCATATACGTAAGACAGGATTATCACTAAACTCATTAAGCTTTTGATTAAAAACGTTAAAAATATTCGGAGCTCCATCACTCGTCACGGACTGTAACTTTTCCTTAACATACGATTCTAATCCATCCTCTTTCAACGCAGTCAGAAATGCATTGTAAATAGATTCACCCGATTCGCCCTCGTCTAGCTTTAGTATTCTATACAATCTTATTTGTGTAACCAGATCTTCATCTTGATATTGAAATAAAACTGCCAGAATTGAAGTAGTTGAAACGTCAGTAGTACCGTCTAATAGAATCGTTAAAACAGGTTTATAAAGTTTAAGATAATTTATCATATCCCTATGTAAAGTATCACTGACAATTTCTACGATAGTTTTAACCCCCTTAAAATTCTGATGTTTAAAACCGACATCTACATTAACAAAATTAAGTAACTCCATCAGAGTTTGAAACTTATTGTATGGCAATTGCAATTTAACGCTGTAAATTGCTGACGCAATAAGATTTTTAGTACTTTCTGTATAAACTTTAAACGCACCATCCGAAGTTTCAAATTCTGTATTGAGTTCCGCACCCCTTAAACCTGCGTCGTAAAGACTAAACCACTGGGTGGACATTTTATGAAATATACTGTTTGCATGCTCATTAATAAAAAGTCTATTTTGATATTTTCTATTAACTGGATGTACACTCATAATGCCACCCCTCATGATAGCCGTAATTTGTTTGCTAGTCGGTTTATCGTATATAATTTCTTGCTGAACAAGGCGCTGGCATAGTTTGCAAGTAAAAAGACCTTTGAACTGATTGTATGAAAACCAATTACAAACTTCAGGTTTTAATACATCTTCAAGTATTATTGGTTTTCCTGGGAGATTACTAATTATATTACGATCAGCTTCGGGAAATTTACTGCAATTAGTCCAAATATATGGTGCTGCTGATTCTAATTCAGCCTCAAATAGAGTTTGGCTAAGTTTTGATGGACGCGCTGTTGTAGACGACGATTCAGGCACTTCATCGGTTTCCATACTAAACGCGTCAATCTCTTCAATATCGTCCGGAACTCTGCACGGTGATTTAGTAAAAAGGCACGACGGAGTACTCAAGGGAGGAGGCTGCAAAGGAGCCACTGGAAGTAGTGTGCCACGTGTTCTATTAGTGCCAGCTTGATATTCAAATTCTCTTCTATACATGTCAGCGAAAGAAATGTATCCAGTACGCATTCCAACATCAGTGGTCGATGCAATGCAGTCCACTGTACTAAAATTGTGTCTTGAGGTCGCGGGTTCCTGTAAGTCTTCAATTCTGAAATTAAATCCATTTTTGCACACATTGATGGTCCCCGGGGTTGGCTTTGTGTACTTCCATAATGTTGGTTGAAAAGGTAGAATCTGCTTAATTTTGTCGTTTTTGGAGCATCGTGATAAACTAAAATCAGTCTGATTTGCAACATTCCAATCTCTAAGAATAACATTGCTATGATCTTTAAAGGAGTAAAAATTTTCAAAATATTTACATTGTTGAAAGGGAGTCTCTGAGCCATAAACATACGCATCTTGTAAATACTTCATTATAAGATCTTTCATAATCCACGTAAGTTTAGTTTCAATATAAATTCCGTTCTCTATACTTAATTCTAATGGCTTAAGTGTTACCGTGTATTTATTGTAAACAAGCGCAATCATAATTGGATACTCCACTCCAACTGGAAATCGTCTTCTGCTTCCTGTGATCTCCCCAAACGGTGGGAGTTGGCAGTCGGTACGGTTGAAGTTTACATTAGCGGACCCTGTTCCAATCAAATAGTACCAATAAGTTCTTGTTTGTTTGAATTTCTTTGTCCCAATGTCGACTGTTCTCTGCGATGTGTAAGACGAGAGGTCATTATTTAATTCGCACATTCCCAACAGTAGCCCGTCATGACTGATGAACATCAGTTTAAATCCCTTCATGGATATACTTCGTTGCCGGTAGTAATTGTCCTTGCAATATCTAGACAGCTCCACATATTGATTATTATCTATGTCATCAGAGTAGAGATTAACTTCATTGATTAACATTCGACAAGACGTTTGTCTGAATGTTGGAGCTGGCAAATCTTCTGGTCTAGATCTAGTCCCTTGCGTAATTCCAGCAAGTGTGGTCAGTAAGATCAACCTAAAATCAACAACAATGGTTATATGAAATTAAATTTACGTTACAATTCCATAATTTCTTCCAATTTATTTATACGCATAGATAAATTAAGAAAAAATGTTTAATAATAATTTAGTACTTAATAACTTTTTATACGGAATTTAAAAATGTTTCATTACGTATTTACTAATTTTAAATAAGTATTGGTTAAATTTTCTTGTTTAGTATTTATTAATTTTTCTTTTAGTTATTCAGTATTACTTTATCCTTATTCATAATTTAAAAGATCTTCATTTACCAGTATAGGTGTTAGATTCTTTGTTGACTTAATATTTATAAAAATATTTATTTAGTATTTCGTCACTGAAGAGGGAAATGTATACGCAATGCGGGCATAAATGCACATAATGTTATGCAGACCCACTCGATTTACAGACAGTATTTTAGCACTCACGGTCACACTCATGAGGTGATTGTTATGCTATAAAAATATCTAATACTTTATTAATGTGTTAAAATTGCATTTGTTTTATCGAATTAAGTAGGTTGTCTGATAGAAAATTAGTATTAATTATTGAAACTTGTAGGCTAAACTATTGAATGATTTCCTGTAGGATTTAGGGTAGGCATGGAGATCTGGATGAGCCTATATAGGCAACAAGGAAGACTATTGCTGATAATTTGCCTGTAGGTAGGCTCCGGAATTTAGTGGGAACTGTAGGTAGGCTGTAGGTAGGGAAATTCAAATGGCCACCTTTTGCCGGTGCAGCAAAATTATGCAACTTTTCCCCAAAATATTTTACGTGCGTTCGTCTGAACTCATTTACTCCATTTCCATTTGCAAAATGTATTTATTTACATATTATGATTATTTTCTATCATGCTACAATGTTTTAATAGTAGACAACTGAAGAAAATTATTTAAATTATTGAAAAACTTAAACATGACCGTGCAAACAGGTAATAATAGTTTAGATAATAACTACAAAATAATAAAGAAATAGCTCTACATTCGCCAGATCAGCCTGGGGCAACCCGGACTCGACCGCACCCCATATATTTGGTGAAGATGCAGAGAGGAATAACTCCAATAGCATCTACATGCAGGAATATCAATTTAATATTTCAAGGTTTTTTAGTTAATTTTCAACCAGTTGGTAATAATGTAGTCCAAATAAAAATTTAAATTTTGACATGTTAAATGACGTTACATAAGATCACACAACAGCTCAGGCGGAACATTGGAATAATAGAAACAATACTGCGCTTTACACAAACTATTATTTCGTTCGAAAAAGAGCTAAATTACTTTAATTATTTAAGCTTTAAGTTGGGAAAATAACGATACATGGGCTATCTCCACATTTATAAATATAAAACCAGATAATAAAATGAGTTTTTGCTGTTAGAGGTATAGAATATGGTTGAATCATTATCTTCTAATATTGCTTACCTAAATTTATAAAGCAACATGAATGTGACATACCCTAAAACAATTTTGCAGTGAAATGAAGACCAGGTTATTTTTCTATTTCCAATGCAATTTAAATGGATCCTGCTTTGAATTGATGTTAGTTATCTCATTCTGCATTAAGGCAATTGAGTTTATTTACTCTGCATCTTCACCACCGATATGAGATTATAGTACATAGTTATTTGAAATTATACTCTTTTTAAATGCTTTTACTTCTATATTACTTCTTTAAACTTTATATTTAGCAGCTTTAATTTTATTTTTGTTTTAAAAATGCATATTTTAAATTGTAATAGGGTTTAATTGTTTATACCATAAAAAATATGTGCAACATAAAACACGCATCTATATAACATTTGTTTACATAAATATATATAGTGTAACTATAATGTTATAGTGACTTATAGTTTTGCACTGACCTTATGACTGTAAGTACGGCCATTTTTATGGTGGAGCTTTTCCCCTCAATTGTCCTAGGTTGCAGGAAATTGGATGAACAGAATACTGTAAAAATAATAAGGAATATATAATAATAATAAGGATAAAAAATTGCTCATATAATATATACAATCATATGCAATTTAACCTAAAAGCTACAAAGACTTTCAAATTATTGAATTATTTCGCATAACTTTCCACAAATGTATTAAATTCAAGTTTGCTGTATATATAGAACGATGTGATATTTTAAAGAATTTTTATCTTATTTAATAAATACATTTTAAACGTACCTTTTAGTAAGCCTGTAAGTTTGGATTTCGCCAAGTGCAAATATTAGATGTGTACTAATTTCCTTTCACAAACACTAGTCTCCAGTTACTGTCCAAGTAATTTTACTTCCAGATGAATATATATCTAAGCAGGTATGTATGGGACAAGTATGTAGTGATGGTCATTCTTACGGATTAATAAATCATGTCATCTGCTACTTTAATAATATAATAATAGTGGAGTCTTTATTAAAATTGCAAAGGCTATAGGTTACTTTGTGTGATACTACTGAAAAAATGATCTGGTTATATAATTTTTAATACATACAAAATCAAACCTTCCTTCAAAATGATTGCAAATCTTTCCTTGGAAACACTAAACCGTAAAGTCTTTCAATCGACTTTGGTGTACGTGATGTAGCCCTTGTAATAGCCTGTAATTTTATTTAAAGTTCATTCTCGAAGCTTAGGCGAGCAAAAAGAAGCTTTTGTGCTCCACGTGTGCATACAACGTAAGAACTAGGATTAGATAAATGTATTATAATTCTTGTTTCGCTTTGGGTTTAATAATATTTAACACGTCGTCAGACAAATTAGAAAAGGACTTTAACTGTATTATATATGATATTTGGCTAGTACAAAAAGAAACATTATGTCGACATTCGTGTTTATAAATTTCCCAGTTAAAAAAGAAGCTTATATTTTCACCATATTTTCACGCCATAAGCTCCGTAAACACATATATTTAATATAAGCCTCATTTCGAGATAATGATTTTATATAGGCTCTTTTTCATGTGTTGTAAAAATCATATAAGCTCCATTTCCAATTTGTCCGACGAAATATTCACCCTGTCAATAATCTTATGTTAACTTAACAAGATAAAGCCTGTTTTATGGTGTAAAAACTTTTAGCACTTGGATTATAAAGAGTAATGTTGTGAATCTGCTCAAGTATTGTGAGGCTGATGTAAAAGTCTTATGAAGTTTTGAATGTGAAAAAAATTTACAACTCAAGTATGTATTCTAGTGCAGTTTTTCGATATCTTTAGTATACAACCAACAGTAGAACTGTTTTCTTGGCATGTCATTATGAATATATATTTTAAATTCTCAAATCTGTGTAAATTGGGTTTTCTGTGGTCAATGTACTTCACAAGTTTCTATATTTTTTGGCACAAAATTAATCAGGTATTAACATTCACATGACGGGATATAATGAAAGTTTATTATCAAATTTAGATAAACCGTATTGCAAATATGAATAAGCTTGGGATTGTAGAAGTCCTCAGAAAATGATGTTGTTCCGACCAATAAAACGTATTTTAAAATATTCACTAAGGCTTCACAATTATTTTCCCTCCACCATAGCGTCAGTACTAATAATTTTTGATTATTTTAATTACAATAATACCAATTAAATGCAATTAATTACGTTTAAATACTAAACTTCGTAAACGTACTTTTCCATTTCATTTTTAATTGTGACCGATATTAATTCCTATTGTTCCTACACGCTCAGTCTAAATCGGCATAAAATAAAATTTAGAGGAATTCTTTACGTATAGTAATAAACTCAATGCTACTATAAGAAGAGTTCCCTAATATCCTGTTTATGGGGGTTGGCTGCATTATTATATGTATCGAAAATGTTTAGTGATTTATAGTTTTGGTGGCTATGAATCGGATCATAGATGTACAAAGCGTGTGCACTTGCACTTATTTGAGTTTCAGATATTATATTAGCAATCAAGTTCTTATTCATGGGTGGCAGATAATATTTCATCATTTCGTCCTCACACTCATGAGTGTTTAAGTGATACAAGTTCCACTCACACATGTACCCATGAGCCGATATCCAACATTATATGCACACTAATACTCACTTCGTGTAACAAAACTATGTAATGTTATGATGCAAAGCTCTCATTCTATATTCACATTTAACCGATAATTTAATCCAAACCTAAAATAATAACAAAGTTTCATATTTAAACGTAAATGTAAATTAAATTTATACATGGAATTTTATTTATTTTAACCTTTGCATTATTTTGCACAATTTTTGTGTATTTCATAATTTGAAAAGATGATTGCAATGATGGGTATTTTACTCTATTCTATAAAAATTCTATTTTATTTTTTCCGAGCATTATTTAAACAAGGGCTTGGATTTTGATATGATGTGCATCATTTTTTATTGGAGTTAAAAAATGAAATGCTTGTCATCAGTGTTAAACATGATCGCCATTACTTCTGTACATTTGTCTAGACTAGCTTTAAGCCTGTGGTCAACAAGGGAAAACTAGTTGGTCGTTCTGTTGTATTTTATATGCCGCGAAATTTGAAAGCGTTAGAAATTTTAGTGCTATTATAAATGAGGATGCTTTAAATACCAAATGCTTTTAATGTTTTTCGTACCATAAGATACAAAATACCAAATAAGATACTTGAAAGTATTTTTTTCCAAATACTTAAGTAAAATACTTTGAAAAATATCCAACCAAGATATTAAAGTTCAAAATACTATTTCAAATACCAGATACTTCAGATAAAATACCGCTATACTAGTTCATAGGAAATATACGGCGAAACTCTACAAAAACGTTTTATTAATTAAAAAACGTTCTACACGGCATTTTAGACCTACAAATAACTCATTGAGATGTTTTTTTCGACAAGTATAGAAAAATAAATATTTGACACAAGTATTTTATTTAAAATAATTTTAATATGTTTATAGACACAGATGATATACTTCCTCTTATGAAAATATGTAAAATACCAAGTACAAGATACTATTAGTAACTTTTTGTCTTCAAAATACAAATTTAGTATTTTAAATAGTATTTTGTATTTCAAGTACTGCACATCTCTGCTCATGAGTGCAATTAGTGTGAGGTGAGTGTCTCACTCGTCAGTCAAGCAGATGTGCAATGTGCATCGATGGTTCGGATAGCTCAAGCGCTTTCTAAAGATATAAGTATATATTGCAAATGTAAACAAGGGTGTTTATATGTCATGGGTTATTTTATCCGGCGCTTAGAAGTGGTCGGCCATCACTACTCCATTTTTTTTTAAACTTTGACTTTAATTTTTTCAAATCTGTATGTAAGCATCATTTGTTGTTAGATTATTTAAAAATAAATTTTATATTTTTAAACCAACATTTTGAGCTTTTCAAAGGGCTTAAACATTTTTGTAAAATAATAATTTATAAATAACAACTTCAGAGCTTCAATGGAAGTGAATTATCGTGGATCGTAATTTTGTTTTTTTTTGCAGGAAAAGTTGGAAGAGCTTCTAAGGCGACATTATTCGCAAAAAAAGAATCACTGGCGGCAAAATTTTACAAATTATATATTTTCTGTAATTTCAAGGTAAATATAGTAGTTTTTGCACAAAAGCGATAAAAATAATAATTTGAGTAAAAAAAACAATTTTCCAGTTGCCTAATGACTGTCGCGAACATCCCGGAATGAAACTTGTCCTGCTGCTCTCAACTCATGCCTCGCTAACTAAATTTCATTCCGTGGAAAATCTAAAAATAAAAGCAATGATTCTATTTACCAGTTTAAAAACAAACCATTATTGAAACTAAAACAGTACTTTAATTATTTATCCATTTCGTATGGATCACTTTTTTGATTTCAAGGTTACGACATGATTACCCAATTACCCAGTAATTATTTATATGCCAAGCCATCACAACCTCATTTTTTAAGCTGTCAACTTTTCGCATTTTTCACGCAATGTTTTTCGCATTTCACCATTTCAATTTTCGACCTTTTCGGGTTTTTACAAATTACTTTTCACACTTTTTGCGTTTTTTTCAAATATTTTTCGCACTATTCGCGTTTGAAAAAACCAAATTTTTGTGGTTTATGCTTTTTCACACTCTTTGTCTGTTTCATAATGTTGTTACATCTTATGTAGACATTTAATAATAATTTTTCAATAATAATGTGGCTATCCTGTATACTATTTAATTAAATGTATATATTTATTAATTCTATTCTCAATTGTATTTACCCTTATATTCAGCTGTTCTTTAGCCATTGTTGGGGAATATAAAGACAGTTTAAAATTTATTTAGTGGATATGTTATCTGCTGTCATGTTAAGATTTTATTTCATTCTATCGAAGGCTTTTGAAACATGCGACTCGAGATTATGTAGGACGTAGGACCGTATCCGGCTGATTGCCACCTAACCAACTGCCACTCTGGACATTAGCCACCTAACCAACTGCCACAATATCTTTTGCCATAACCAACTCCCACATGCCCAACTGCCACAAAACCTATTGCCACAAAGACATCTGCCACTTTTGAATGTATGTATTATACTCAAGCTACCCTTTCATTCATATGTTCAGCTGTTTTATAGGTCCACCAATTTTTACAACCATTAATCGTACTAGTCCGCCATATTTGTTTCCTATTTTTATTCCGCCATTATTACGTAACTGTTTTAATTGGCCCGAAAGCTATGCTATGTTTACTTTACTCTGTTTTAATTGGCCCCCAAAGCTACGCCATGTTTACTTTACTTCGTTTAGTACGCCATTTTGTCCTTGTACTTTTCTGCCTTTTTTGTTGCCCACCATATTCCGCCATTTGTTGTTCTCTCTGTTCTTATTGGCCCCGAAAGTTACGCATGTTAACGTTACTGTTTATAGGAAAACCACTTGAGCTGTTTGGCAATACACAATTCAATGTTCAATGTGGGTGCACATTGGGTTCAATGTGAGTACACATTGGGTTAAATGTGAGTACACGTTGGGTTAAATGTGAGTACACATTGGGTTAAATGGGAAGACACATTGGGTTCAATGTGAAGACACATTAGGTTAAATGTTATTCAGGCAGTTGTCCAAGGTGGCAGTTGATTTATGGTGGAAAGTGGTTAGGTGGCAAATGTCCAAAGTGGCAGTTGGTTAGGTGGGTAAGTAGCCGTGAACCCGTAGGACACTTTCTTCCAATAAGATTAAATTCTACGAATCGAAAACTACTACGAATCTCACTTGTGTTTGCGTTTGTATTTCTGTTTTCCCGATTCTCGAACTATTCCATTCACAATGTGTCACAATTAGTAACAGGTTTAAAAGTGAGAGATCAATTTAATTTTCGTCCTTAAAAGCTGCCCCGAACTGCTTTAAGTTGTCACTGCGAGCAACAATTTTCGACAATGTAATGTATTTAGAATTTGTAAATTCGGTTTATTAAATTGATTTTATGTAAAACTCCAGGTGCGCTTCGCGCATTTGTTTTTAAGGCGCGGCCGCCCAATCAAGTTACCCAAGCCCTCCAAAAATTTGAATTCAGCTCTAAAACAGCGTCGAAATGTAAAAAATTAAACTTTTAATAATAATAAAAATATATCAGTGTAAACTATTTTTATATAAGTTGAATTTTGGTGCCAAAAACTTTTAAATTATTTACAATATTTATTAAATTTATATTTCATTACTGAAACGATTTCGTACAACCCAGTTAATAAACAACATGATAGTGCAATTTAATGTTTAAGAAGTGCCAACAATATGGCGGTATGCCCGAAATTTGTATGGAAAAAGGTAAACATCGTCAGTTTTCAGCCCGAAACTAAAACGCTAAGATAAATTTAAGATCATGAAGGAAATAGTAAGATCTTTCTACAACAAAAAGGTCTGCGAGTTGTCGTTATATTGGGAAGAAAATAAATGTAATCAAAATTATATTTTTCCTTTCGAACAAGGGTCAAAATTTTTAAAATGGCACATACAAAATCCGTTCTTAGAATTTAGAAAGCATTTCATCTGACATATTGAATAACGTCTACATTATTTCTACGTATGAACATTATTGCGAAATTTAATAAAAGTCAATTTTTTAATGGGCAATTGATTAAAGTGATAGAAGTAATTGACTGTAAACAATTTTCGTAAATTATGTTTACGCGACAATGTACATATGTCTTTTAGAGCATTTTTCACAGTTGTACTTCAAATTCGTTTTTGTATTTTTTGGTTACAAAAATTAAAATATTTTGCATTTAAAATTTAAAATCGCATTTTTTCGCAATTTTTACGCATTTTGCAAATTCTTTTTTCATATTCGGGATGTACACACTGCCAATCTAACATTCAGTGTACCTGTCAATAGTGTAGCAATGACTTTTTCAGAATTCGCATTTTTCGCGCTTTGACAGGCTTAACTCATCAAGGTCTACCTGTAATTCACAAAAAATTGTCGAGTGGCGTTAAAATACTTCAAAATGCAATTAAATACAACGAGCTTCGATAAAAATTTTCCGTGATATTGACATCGGTAATTTATTTTTGTCAAAGATATCGGTGATAATTTTCTCGCTGGACTATCAATTCTCAATGAATAGCAAAATTGGATTTTATTGCCAAGCATGCATTGACGATTCCCTTGAGTTATAATATATGACAATAAGTAATAAGTAATGACATGACCTAATCATTAAATTGACAGTTTTTACATTAATAAAGCCGACAATAATGAAATGTTTCTTATAAGGAAACTAACTGTGCGACTAGACACAAGATTTCAATACATATTTGATTTTAAGATTTTTAGCATTGAGAACGTGATGAAATATAGAAAATTCGCTTCTTACAGAGATTGCTTGTGCAAAGCACTGGCTAGTAAATTATAGTCCTTAACGCCACACTAAAATTATTGATAATGTCTTGCATGGTAACATTGTTCGGTAATTGCTTTATATTTGGTTTGACGGTTACCGCCATGTAAGATGATAGAAACATTTCATTCCAAATACTATTACAAAACCTACTAAAATTTTATTTTCTGGTTTAATATCGCAATAATGATATCACATCCCTTTTATATAACTCTAAAAGTTCTTGAACTGTACTCGCAAAGGAATGTAGACGTTCCGACGAGTAAAAGCTTTTGTCTATTACTGTAGAATTCTTAGGACCTGCGCGCTCGAAACAAAATTTCGAATAGAAAAACTACTTACGGTTGTTTAGTTTCAGGATTTTGACGCCGTATTTGAAATATTTGTAACACTTGGAGAGAATGTAATAACTCGATATTCTTACTAAAAACATTTGTTAATTTTGCTATTATAGAACCTCGAATTTACTTCGTAGCAAAATATGTATCGAAATATAAATTCTTGGAATTTAGAGACTGGGGAATAATTATATAGCATAAATCATATTCAGCCAATATATATACATACGATGTACATACGTATATCGAATTTTTATTAACCCAATGCTCAGATATGAGCTTATTATTTTAATAATTTTAAAAATGGGTTTTTTAATGTAAACGTAAAACGAAAATAGTACACAGGCACACATTCACAAAATGCCGGCGACACAAACAAATGCCTAATAAACAAAAATTTCCGGCGGGAAATGGGGATAAATATGAATTTTATTGGGAGGGTACACACGAGCTCTCAGGAATTAACGCATGCCCACT
>JAQGAK010003595.1:0-14608 GCA_034696945.1 Lipothrix lubbocki
AGACGGCGTGGTAATTATCCTCCGAATCTTCTTTCCGGGACGATTCCAACTGACACCCCGAAGTTACACTGACACTTTAAATAATCACTTGTAGAACTGTCACCGGGCTTTCCACTGATACCACTCACACTACGCTATCTTCACTATAACCCCCGATATTTCACTGAAATGACGGAGCGAGGCAAGGCGTGACTATCCAGTTCGCGAGTTGAGGCGGACTCCCTATAATAATTATTATATTTGAATATAATAAACAACATTTCGAATTTTATTTTCGGTTAAGTAAATTATCAATACAAATTAATTGTAATGTAATAAAGGAGCCAATAATATATTGATATTAATGCTAACTAATTAATATACAGTGGAGACCCGACATGAAATGCTTCCCAATGAAGATCAAATATATCAGTTGTTAGTATTTTAATTTTAATAAGGTACCAGTCGCCCCAAATGAAAATCATTGGTTACCAAGCTAATGCCACGTATTCAAATCCATCTGAAAGAAGACATGGAGACGCACTGACATCTATTGTAATTGACATGTATTTCCTGAGCAAAAGTCAATATTTAATTTGCGGGATCTCTTCACATTGCACACAAAGCTTTATAAAGAATATCATTTAGCCTGAAAATGATACAATGAAAATAATTTTTTTTGTGAATGCAGTAAAGATTCTAAATTAATCACATATTTAATCTTAATATAGATATTAATTAATTAAAAGAATTCAATAATACAAAACAAAAATTCAAACCCAATACATTATTTGAAAAAGTAAAGAATGGAAATTACTGACGAAGTGTCTTAACAAAAAACTACACCAAGTTCTCCAGGAGGTACTCAGACCCCTCATCCGGTACTTCAACCTGGACTTGAAAATCGGACCCACTTTGTCCATATTGGCCAAATGAGAAAATGTAGACCGTTTCGTCCTCAACAACTCGCTGTTTGACTTGGTCTAAGAAGTCTCCGAAAAACTGGTAACCGGATTCGCCATACCAACCCTGTTATCACAGTTAAACAATTGAGAATCTCTCCTGATTTCAATAGTTTTATGATGTGTAAAAAGGAATATTAAATTGAAACTCTTATCGTTAGTCCTTTTCGAGAGCACTTACTGTGCCATATTTCTCATATAAATCTTTCACCGGCATGTTCTCCAGCTTCTTCACCATGCCGACATCGTCCTTGTAACCTACAATTATGTTGGAAATGCCACCAAGTGCAGATAACACCCACCACGAACGAGATTTAAACCTAAAATAATACATGACATTTTTGTAAAATTTGAAATTAATTACACTAATTATCTAACTAATTTAGTTTAGACGCTCAATCAATTTTTATAAATCTATATATAACATTCATAGACAATTACTTGCGAAAACCAGTTTGGTGGACATTTTGAGTACTACTCGCGCATGTCCTCACTTCTATGAGATGACAATTTTCAAGAGTTTCCAAATTTTCCTTCGGATTAATTTCCAAGAGATCGAAGCCTTCTTTAACTGCAACGGCGTCTAAATCCCCAGAGTACAAGATGTCATGTCCGCCGATGTTTGTTTGAAGGACGACGTGACATTCACCACCGGGTTTCTCGTCCTTGCTTATGTTCGGCTCTTCGTTAGGATTGTCTGGACGATTTAGATACAGAATACATTTTGTATAATTTATGTTTTTGGGACAATTTGTTACAATACTATTTACTGTACAAGGCTTTAATTGGTCCAAGAATACCTGAAAGGATGAATTTGTGAAAGTTGTACCCCCAGGTAGAGGCCTGGAAATTGCTCGGTGTCGGTTGAAGTTGCTCCTTCGTCAAAATGTTTCGAATGTAAATTGTCCCGTTTTTGCGCATCGCTCCAACACGCCAGTCTTCGTTGTAACGGCAACGATACGGCGTTGTCAGGATTTTCTCCATCAGACCTCGAAGCATGACGAAATCCGGGCGACTGAAAATTTATAATATTCAAAACCATAGGATCAGATATATAAGTAATCATTAATTTGAGTAATTTGAAATCCGGTACTTCTTCTCAAATTGTTCCTGATGCTCGTTGATCCACTGTAAAAAGTGAACAAGTCTGGAATTTTGCTCCTTCCGTTTAGGGATAAACGTTCTGTCGTATTCCTCAAACTTTTCCACGCTTAAACCCTTGTTCAGATCATAATGGACACTCTTGGTGTCATCAAATAGCTGGATAAATTTTAAATTTGCTGCTCCGTCAATGAAGTTCCCATCTGCGTCTTTCGAATAACAACCAATGGGCTTGACGGGAGGGGGCTCAAATTTTCTTTGCAGACCTCTCGTCCATAGTTCCGGGATAATGAACGTAGTCATGTTTATCTGCAGACACGTTGGACGTAGTCATGCACTTGAAGTTTGATAATTTTCTACGCGATTTGATAATGCAGAATTAAAAAAACTTTTCTATACGCTTTTCTCAATTATGAAGTTTGATTATATAAATTAGACAAACGTTGTCGTCAACGAAATTTAATCCACGCGATTGAATAAAACTGAGTTTTGACTGATGAGGCGGAGCAAAATGGCATCAATACTACAACAAAATAACTAAAATTAAATTAAGCTTTAAAAAAAATAAAACAAATTTTGCAAAAATTCAACAAATTTTACAAAAATTCAACAAATTTTACAAAAATTTAACAAATTTTACAAAAATTCAACAAATTTTACAAAAATTCAACAAATTTTACAAAAATTCCACAAATTTTACAAAAATTCAACAAATTTTACAAAAATTCAACAAATTTTACAAAAATTCAACAAATTTTAGAAAATTTAACAAATTTTACAAACATTCAACAAATTTTACAACAATTCAACAAATTTTACAACAATTCAACAAATTTTACAACAAATCAACAAATTTTACAACAATTCAACAAATTTTACAACAATTCAACAAATTTTACAAAAATTCAAAAAAACATTTTAAGTGCAGAAAAATATCCGTCAATCAAATGCGTGAGGAGGCTTCACCCCCAAAATATTTTATTACCTTCGATGTAGCAATCCCTACAACGGAATGATTGTGAGATGTGAACGCAGCCTTCTTTCTATTAAATTAATCACGACTTACGTGAAATGTTAAAACGACATTAGAACGTTTTCACATGAGCCAGTGCCACGTAATTTCTATATGCGGGATCGGGTTTCATGGGGCTTGTTCGTACGTCTCGGTGCTTCACGCAGCAGAAGGAATGATCGCACACAAAATGAACTTCGGGTTTTAAATTTCCAACACCATTGTATGGTAAGTGGTACAAATTACCAGAAATTACTCTACCGGACACCAGTCGCAATAGCAGTATTGCTTTTTATGTAAGAACTTAATTAAAGAATAATGTTAATTTTAAAAATAATAATACAAAATTACATTTATCTGTAGATCGAATTTATTTCTGTCCCAATCTTCAGATTTCTGCTATATGTAGACATACATATTATTTGATGTTGTGATACATTGTGTAGGAAAATGATATAATAGCAAGCCTTCCGGGTAACTCCGAAACGGTGGAACTAATTGGGTTCAAATTTTAAATGATCCCAAATCTAGACCTGATGTCTACGTATGCCAAGTTTCAGCAAAATCGGAGATGAAAACCAATTTTTCGGTTAAAACCGAAAATCGGTTTTTGGAAAAAATAAAACCTTATTGTACAATTTTACGCCCATTAGAACCCATCTGCGTAGTTATTTTCATTTTCAGGTCAACACCGAAGGAGTAGTTCATGTCACGAGACAGTAACACGGAAAGAGGAAATCTATAATATGCTTCGCTATATATAAAAATATGATTACTTAAACAATAATTTAAGTAAAAATTTAAGCTCGAATAATAATACTTACAAATGATAGCACAAAATTATATAAAATATATTAATCACAGTTATACCAGGCTTATGGCACCTGCATAACTTGAACGAGGGGAATAGGGTTTAATAGGTCTTAAAATCAAAAATGGCTGCCGTCGTAAACGATTCAGATGCATTGGTAATATAAGAAAAGGAATAGGAAGAAGAATATCTTGACCAAACAAACAACAAACTGAAACGATTGGTTGATTTCGGGGACAATGCTTTTCCTTAAGGTAATTAAATTCCAATGTTTCGTTTTAACGTTTTCACAGCTTTCAACTACAACAAATAAATTGTTTATTTAATTTTTTAATGGTAGCTCCTGTCAGGATTTACTACAGTCATTTCCACAAATATTTTTTTCATGATACTTCAGATCAGCTGGATTACAGAATAATTAGCTGCATGTATGAATTAGTTTAAAAGAATTCAATAAGAAATAAATTCCAAGACCAATATAATATTTGATAAAGTAAAAAATAAAAATTACTGGCGAAGTGCCTCAACACAAAACTACACCAAGTTTTCCAGGAGGTACTCAGACCCCTCATCCGGTACTTCAACCTGGACTTGAAAATCGGTCCCACTTTGCCCATGTTGGCCAAATGAGAAAATGTAGACCGTTTCGTCCTCAACAACCCGATGTTTGACTTGGTCTAAGAAGTCTTCGAAAAACTGGTAACCGGATTCGCCATACCAACCCTGTTATCACAGTTAAACAAATCAGAATCTCTCCTGATTTCAATAGTTTTATGATGTGTAAAACAGAATATTAAATTGAAGCTCTTATTTCTTTCGAGAGCACTTACTGTGCCATATTTCTCATATAAATCTTTCACCGGCATGTTCTCCAGCTTTTTCACCATGCCGACATTGTCCTTGTACCCTACAATTATGTTGGAAATGCCACCAAGTGCAGACACCACCCACCACGAACGAGACTTGAACCTAAATGATACAATTTTAGATTAAAAAATTAAAATTAATACACTTATTATGTAATTAATTTGGTTTAAGAGCTTAAATTCCATTCAGTATTCATAATTTACTTGCGAAATCCAGCCTGGTCGACATGTTGAGTAGTCACGCACGTCTTCACTTTTATTCGGTGACAATTTTTGAGAGATTCCAAATTGACCTTCGGATTCGATTCCGAGAGATCAAAGCCTTCTTTAGCAGCTACAGCGTCTATCACCGCAGAATACAAAATTTCATGTCCACCAATGTTTATTTGTAGAACGACGTGGCATTCGTCACCGGGTTTCTCGTCTTGATCTTTGTGTGTGTTCGGCTCTTCATTGGGCTCGTCTAGTTAAAGAATATTTCGGATAAAGAATATAATAGTAAGGTGTAATCTATGCATCAGTCTAATTATTTAAGCCTTGATTTATTGGTTCAACTTGAAAGGACGAATTTGTGAAAGTTGTACCCCCAGGTAGAAGCCTGGAAGTTGCTCGGTGTCGGTTGAAGTTGCTCCTTCGTCAAAATTTTGCGAATGTAAATTGTCCCATTTTTGCGCATCGCTCCAACACGCCATTTTTCATTCAAACGACAGCGATATGGCGTCAGCACTATCTCTCTCATCACGCCTCGAAGGAGGACGAAATCTGGGCGGCTGTAAAATTATAATATTCAAAACCAAGAACAGAAAATATAACTAATGCATGAGTAATTAATAATTGAAAGTATTTAATAATCTAAAATTCGTCACTTCTTCTCAAATTGTTCCTGATGCTCGTTGATCCATTGTAATAAGTGAACAAGTCTGGAATTCTGCTCGTTTCGTTTCGGAATACACTTTCTATCATATTCTTCAAACTTTTCCACACTCAATCCATCGTTTAAATTATAGAGGACACTCTTGGTGCCATCAAATAGCTGGATAAATTTTAAATTTGCTGCTGCGTCAGTGAAGTTCCCATCTGCGTCCTTCGAATAACAACCAATGGGCTTGACGGGAGGAGGCTCAAACTTTCTTTTCAGGCCAAGCGTCGATAACTCCGGGATACTGAACGTACTCATGTTTACCTACTCAAAAGTTGGACGTCGTTACGTAATTAAATTTGTGAATTTTTCATGCTTTTCAATGTTGACTTAAAAGGCAATATAATACTATTTGCTTTTTATAAATCTCAAAAAAATTTCAGATCTTCAGATAAATGCCTACATAAATTCGTAAAAGTCGTCAATAGGATTGTATCCGTACGATTGAATAAAAGCTGAATATTGGCTGATAAGGAAAGGCATGAGGCATGAAGACACCGTATGGTAAAACTAAAAATATAATAAGTACGTATAATAAACGTACTTACTAGGGCTGGGAAATCGCGAAAAACACGATAAAATTAAAAATTCATAATAGAGTGTTCCTAGCTGGCTAAATTGTTTTATTGGACATCCGAACATCCCAAAACCACAAAAATTAAATTTGAAAATCGCGAAAAACGCGAAATACTGCGAAATATACAAAATTTTCACGAAAGACCGCGTAATTTGAACTCTAGCAACTTTTATTGGAATTGTTTGCACAAAACCATCAATTTTAGTTAGAAAAATAAATTCCGAAATTATTTTTATCTACTTTTGGCATTAAAAACTGCTCAAAATTGAAAATAACTAGGCAAAATGGTGAAAATGATGTAAAAAACCGCAAAATAAAGCCAGCGAATTAAAAAATTACAAACTGTGTATAAAAATTTGCGAAATACCGCAAAATGTCGTCAATAGTTTTGAGAAATACCGCAAAAAAGTGACTGTAATTGAGTAAACTTTTGGGGCCATAAATGGTCCCAGCCCTAGTACTTACAGAACCTGAAAATGTAATGTAATGTAATGTAATAATAAAAGTACACCTGAAATGCCCAAAGTGTACAGAAAAGCGTGATTACATAAAAGAAGCACAAATTATAATAACTTACAAAACAAAACTGAAGCACAAATTTTATTAAATTATTGAACAAATTATACAGACTATAAAAATTTTCCAAAAATTACGCAAACTACAGAAATATTACTAAAATTCCGCCAATACGAAAATAACGTACATTTTTTTTAAATTACGCAAATTTTACAAAAATTACACAAATTTTACAAACATTACACAAATTTTACACAAATTTTACAAACATTACACAAATTTTACACAAATTTTACAAAAATTACACAAATTTTACAAAATATACACAATTTTTACAAACTTTGCACAAATTTTACAAAAATTGCTTAAATTTTACAAAAATTACACAAATTATACAAAAATTATACAAAAGTTTTACAAAAATGACACAAATTTTACAAAAATTACACAAATTATACAAAAATTGCACAAATCGTACAAAAATTACTTTTACAAATATTATTCAAATTTTAAACAAATTTTATACAAATTTTACACTAATTTTATACAAATTTTACCAAATTTTACACAATATTTTAACAAATTTTACACAACTTGTACAAATATTAAACAAACTTTAATGAGTTATTAAGTAAATTTTACCTACGTAATGTTTCAAAATGTCAATTGAACAAAATTTACAGAAAAATTATAAAAACAAGTTAAAATTTTTGAAATACTCCATAAATCCAAAACGTGAAGGGGCTTCACCCTCATAACTCTTATTAACTGCAACCTAAGAAAATCCCATGAAGATTGTGAGTTAGTGAGATATGAACGCAAACTTTTATTAAAGTAATCACAATCACGAACAAATCTTGAAACGACAACATAACGTTCAGTATGCAAAAGCGACATCAGAACGTTTCCTCACATATATTTACCATCCCTGTAAGATTTCAAATACTCGCGCCATGATTACAAAACCGGCGGAGCTGAGGAGTCATTTAAGTAAAACGTTATGTAAAGCGCTTCGTTTTCAACATGTAACACCTACCACCAAACTGTTGTTAATCATTTTTACTTGAAAGATCCCAATAATTAAATCGAAACACCCGCTTAATAGCACGAAGTAATTATTCCATCACGAACAGCATTATTTAAATGTAACATTTATTTAGAAAAAAAATTTAAATTATTATTTACTGAGAAAGAATATTTAACAAAACTATTTAATCAAACCAAATATATATAATAATATTTATTTAGAACAAACATATTAAATTAAATTAGAAAAAATGCTAAAATTTATAGTTGATAAAAATCTTTAACAGTAATTTATTATTTATAAACAATATTAAAACTTGAAAATATTTATTTCAAAAACATTTCAAATTAATATTTATTTAAAATAAATACTGAAAACTGATGAAAAAAAATTGACACGATTAGTTGAGTTCGAGGATGTACTTTCCCTTGCGGTAATTATTTCTTTAGAAAGCACGATGAAATAAATTATATAATTTCATTACTACATACTACATAATCAGAATCCATATCGGACGAACGGATAAAGGAATCGAAGCCAAGTCCAACCACGAAATCCCTGAATACATGAAGGCGGTCGACAGTTATTTCAATCTCATTAAGACAAAATATTTTCAGTATTATTATTTTAATTTTAATAGGGTACCAGTCTCCCCAATTGAAAATCGTCGGTCAACCAAACTAATGCCACATATTCAAACCAAGGACAAAGAAGGCATGGAGACGCACTGACTTCCATAGTAATTGACATGCATTTCCTGAACAATTTAATTTGCGGGATCTGTTCCAATGTCAAGAAAATAATTATTTCAAAAATTTCATGAATATACCTATTGCTAATTAATTTTTACTATATTTTGCACTAAAATATTTTTTATTCTGAATGCATTAAACATTAAAATGGATTACACATTTATTCTTTTCAATTGCTTTTCCGCAGGTGTGCCGGAGATTGTACGAACTAAGAGCGACAGAACACTGAGAACACACGGATGTTGTGCCAATATTATATTCTCTAGATGCATTTTATTGATATGAAATGGCCGGACACGTCGTACCACATTCCTTAATTCCTATGTAAACATTTTGTCACGTTAACTCAGGTGCAATAATTCGGAGTAAATTTAAATCTTTCTTGTCATAACAATTTGCGATTATATTGACAAAGTGTCTTTATTTACAAATTATTAGCTGTCTGTATTAATTACATTAAAAGAATTCAATCATACAAAAACATTCCAAACCCAATATATTATTTGAAAAAGTAAAGAATGAAAATTACTGACGAGGTGCCTTAACATAAAACTACACCAAGTTTTCCAGGAGGTACTCAGACCCCTCATCCGGTACTTCAACCTGGACTTGAAATTTGGCCCCCCTTTGTTCGTGCTTGTCAAATGAAAAAATGTAGACCGTTTCGTCCTCAACAACCCGCTGTTTGACTTGGGCTAAGAAGTCCCCGAAAAACTTGTAACCGGATTCGCCATACCAACCCTATAAATAATTAAATAATACTGTAAAACAAATTGGAACTATTAAAAGGTAAACTACAGACGGCTTTGTGTAAAACAGAATTTTAAATTAAAGCGCTTATCCCTCTCGACAGTACTTACCGTGCCATATTTCTCATATAAATCTTTCATCGTCATGTTTTCCAGCTTCTTCACCATGCCGAAATCGTCCCTGTAACCCACAATTATGTTGGAAATGCCACCAAGTGCAGACACCACCCACCACGAACGAGACTTGAACCTAAATCAGACAATTGTAGGTTAGAAAATTGAAATTAATATGCAAATTATTTCATTAATCTTAATTAATTTAGTTTAAATGAATTCCCATTTTAAAAATCTACTCGAACAATATTCATGATTTACTTGCGAAAGCCAGTTTGTTGGACATGTTGAGTACTCGCGCATGTCCTCACTTCTATAAGATGACAATTTTCAAGGGTTTCCAAATTTTCTTTTGGATTTATCTCCAAGAGATCAAAGCCTTCTTTAGCTGCTACAGCGTCTATCTCCGCAGAATACAAAATTTCATGTCCACCAATGTTCGTTTGTAGAACGACGTGGCATTCGCCACCGGGTTTCTCCTCCTGGTCTTTGTTTACGTCCGGCTCTTCATTGGGCTCGTCTAGTTTGGGCAAAGAATATAAAATAATTCTATAATTTACGCATTTCTTAGGTGTGTCGGCCAATTTTTTAGCTCAATAATATTTATTGATTATTAAACAATTAATTATTTTAAAAGCTTGAATTTGTTCAAAAATACCTGAAAGGACGAATTTGTGAAAGTTGTGCCCCCAGACAGAAGCCTGAATGTTGAAACTGTTCGTCTTCGGTTGAAGTTGCTCCTCCGTCAAAATTTTTCGAATGTAAATGGTCCCATTTTTGCGAATCGCTCCAACACGCCAGTCCTCGTTGTAACGACAACGATATGGTGTCGTCACAATCTTCTCCATCAAGCCCCGAAGCATGACGAAATCCGGGCGACTGAAGAAGACAAAGATAAAAAAGAAGTTAAAAATAATACAAATATTAGAAATTATTGATTTTGATAATATTATTTAATAATTATAAATCCTTACTTCGTCTCAAATTGTTCCTGATGCTCATTGATCCACTGTAAAAAGTGAACAAGTCTGGAATTCTGCTCCTTCCGTTTCGGGATAAACGTCCTGTCGTAATCCTCAAACTTTTCCACACTCAATCCTTTGTTCAAATCATAACGGACATTCTTGGCGTCGTCAAATAGCTGGGCAAATTTTAAATTCGCAGCTCCGTCAATGAAGTTCCGATCAGCGTCATTCGAATAACAACCAATGGGTTTGACGGGCGGAGGCTCAAATCTTCTTTGCAGACCTCTCGTCGACAGCTCCGGGATACTGAACGTAGTCATGTTTATCTGCTGACACGTTAGAAGTTGTCTTGCCCTTGAAGTTGGATAATGTTCCACGCGATTTAATTATGTATAGAATTAAAAGTCAAACGTTCTACACTCTTGAGGTGAATCTGAAGAATGAGTACATGAGACCACGTTGTCGGCAATAAAATTTAAAACGCGCGATTGAATAAAATCTGAATTCTGGTTGATGAGAAGGGGGCGGAATCCTATTCTAAAACAAAATAATTAAAATTAAATTTAACTTTTACCAAAACAAAACACATTTAAATGCATTCCACAACGTATACAAAAATTAAACAAATTTTACAAAAATTAAACAAATTTTACAAAAATTAAACAAATTTTACAAAAATTAAACAAATTTTACAAAAATTTTACAAAAATTTTACAAAAATTACAAAAATTTTCCAAAAATTACAAAAATTTTACAAAAATTAAACAAATTTTCCAAAAATTAAATAAATTATATAAAAATTTCTATTGCAGAAAAATGTATCAAAAGCGTGCTTCGCAGCCACAACTTGTTATTACCTCCAATGTAAGTCAATCCCAACAACGGAATGATTGTGAGCTATGAACGGAGCCTTCTTTTATTAAATTATTGAAGACTTATGACGCAACAGTTAAAACGACATTAGAACGTTTTTACATGTGCCAGTGCCGTGTAAATAATTTCTATGCGAGATCGGGTTTTGGGGGATGTTCGTACGTCTGGGTGCTTCACGCAGCAGAAGGAATGATCGCACACTGAATGAACTGTGGGTTTTCAATTTCCAACACCAGTGGTATGGTAACATGGTAAGTGGTACAAAATACCAGAAATTACTCTTTAGTGGACAGCAGTCGCCATTGAAGTTTTTATGTCATTGCTTTTTATGCATGCATTTAATTGAAGAATAAATAATATTAATTTTTAAAATAATAATACAAAAATTACATTTATCTGTAGATCACATCTGTTTCCGTTCCAAGCTTCAGAATTCTGTTGTATGTACACATACATATTATTTGGTGTTTTGATACTCTGTGTAGGAAAATGCTATAATAGGCAGCCTTAGCCAAATTGAAATGAATAAATAAAAATATGATTATTTCCACCACCTTCTTTAAAAAACCGTAGTTTTTCCAAAATCTGTAAAAGTGGACGTAGAAGAAAATTCAATACGTCAAGCGAAAGGTCCTTAAATCCTAAGAACAGGTTTTGGACCAAATTTACATAGTAAATTGACATGCATTTCCTGAGCAAATGTCAATATTTATTTGCGGGATCTCTTCCAATGTGGGAACACAATAATTTATAAAGAATTTATAACAATAATCGTATTTCAAAATTTCATGAATATACTACTGTCAATATTTTGCACGAAAATTACTTTTTGATTCCAAATATAATAATCTTAAAAAATTGATTCCTTATTCTAAATTAAAATTCAATTTTTTAATTACATTACTGCAGGTGTGCCGAAGATTGTATGAACTAAGGGCGAAGAAAAGAAAATTTATTTCACTGACAACGTTATGGTGTTTGCCTTTTGACACAGTAATACAATTCATTGATTTTTACATAAAAATGACTATGCTTGTAAATTATTTCATTTAATTATTGTAACAATGATTATATAACTAATATAACACACGGATGTTGTACCAAGATTGTATTCTTTAGATGGATTGGATTGATTTAATATCAAATGGCCGGACACTTCGAACCCCGTGTCTTAATCCCTATGTAAATATTTTGTCATAGTTAAATCAGGGGCAATACTTCGGGTGCAGGTGCAATAAATTAAAACTTTCCAAAAAATTGTAAGACATGCGCACAGATTTGTCATAACAGTTTGGGATTATATTGACAAAGTGTTTTTATTTACAATGATTATTAGCTGTCTGTATTAATTACATTAAAAAAAATTCAATAATAAAAAAAGAATAAAATAATCCAAACCCAATATATTATTTGACAAAGTAAAAAATAAAAATTACTGACGAGGTGCCTCAACACAAAACTACACCAAGTTTTCCAGGAGGTACTCAGACCCTTCATCCGGTACTTCAACCTGGACTTGAAATTTGCCCCCACTTTGTTCGTGCTTGTCAAATGAGAAAATGTAGACCGTTTCGTCCTCAACAACCCGCTGTTTGACTTGGGCTAAGAAGTCTCCGAGAAACTTTGTAACCGGATTCGCCATACCACTATAAATAATGCAGTAAAACAAAGTGGAGCTATTAAAAGGTAAATTACAGACGGTTATGTGTAAAACAGAATTTCAAATTGCCGCGCTTATCCATTTCGACAGTACTTACTTGGCCATATTTCTCATACAAATCTTTCAACGTCATGTTCTGCAGTGTCTTCACCATGCCGAAATCGTCCTTGTACCCTACAATTATGTTGGAAATGCCACCAAGTGCAGATACTACCCACCAGGAACGAGATTTAAATCTAAAATAATACATGAAGTTTTTGTAAAATTTGAAATTGATACACTATTTATGTAATTAATGTAGTTTAAAGGCTGAAATTATATTTTAAATCTACTCCAACATTCAAGGGTACGTACGTGCGAAATCTCCTACATGTCCTCACTTCTATAAGATGACAATTTTCAAGGGTTTCCAAATTTTCTTTTGGATTCATCTCCAAGAGATCAAAGCCTTCTTTAGCTGCTACAGCGTCTATCTCCGCAGAATACAAAATTTCATGTCCGCCAATGTTTGTTTGTAGAACGACGTGGCATTCACCACCGGGTTTCTCGTCCTGGTCTTTGTTTACGTCCGGCTCTTCATTGGGCTCGTCTAGTTTGGGTAAAGAATATAAAATTAATATACAGTTTACGTATTTCTTAGTTATATGAGCCAATTTTTTAGGTCAATAATTAATTAATTTAAAATTATTTATTATTGAATTGGTTTAAAATACCTGAAAGGACGAATTTGTGAAAGTTGTGCCACCAGGCAATAGCCTGAATGTTGAAACTGTTCGTTTTTGGATGAAGTTGCTCCTCCGTCAAAATTTTTCGAATGTAAATGGTTCCATTTTTGCGAATCGCTCCAACACGCCAGTCACGACAACGATATGGCGTCGTCACAATCTCCTCCATCACGCCCCGAAGCATGACGAAATCCGGGCGACTGAAAAAGACAAATGATGAAAAATGGTTAAAAAATAATACAAATATTAAAAATTATTGATTTTATAATAATTATTTAATAATTTAAAATCCTCACTTCTTCTCAAATTGTTCCTGGTGTTCGTTGATCCACTGTAAAAAATGAACAAGTCTGGAATTCTGCTCCTTACGTTCTCGAATAAACGTACTGTCGTATTCTTCAAACTTCTCCACACCTAATCCTCTGTTCAAATCATAACGGACATTCTTGGTGTCGTCAAATAGCTGGGCAAATTTTAAATTCACAGCTCCGTCAATGAAATTCCGATCAGCGTCATTCGAATAACAACCAATGGGCTTAATGGGCGGAGGTTCAAATTTTCTTTGCAGACCTCTCGTCGATAGCTCCGGGATACAGAACGTAGTCATGTCTACGTGTTGACACGTTGGAAGAAGTAGTCTTGCAGTTGTAGTTTGATAATTTTCTCCTCAAAAGTCAAACGTTCTACACGCTTTTGATGAATCTGAAGAATGATTACATAAGATAACGTTCTCGGCAGTAAAATTTAATCCGCATGATTGAATTAAATCTGAATTCTGGCTGATGAGGCGGGGCAGACTGGACTCGTATACTAAATCAAAATAAATTAAAAACATAATATAAGTTGAACAGGAATGTACAACAATTACAAAACAGCATAGTTACATAAACAAAATTACATATTACATAATTAAAACAATCTTCCAAAAATTAAACAAATTTTACAAAAATTAAACAAATTTTACAAAAATTAAACAAATTTTACAAAAATTAAACAAATT
>JAQGAK010003596.1:0-14600 GCA_034696945.1 Lipothrix lubbocki
ATAAATACAAAATAAATACAAAATAAATACAAAATAAATACAAAATAAATACAAAATAAATACAAAATAAATAAAAATAAATAAACAAAGAAAAATCCAATACAAAATAAATCAAATTAAATCAAATACAAAATAAATAAATGTAAATCAAATTCAAAATAAACAAAGAAAAATCAAATACAAAATAAATAAAAGTAAATCAAATACAAAATAAATAAAAGTAAATCAAATACAAAATAAATAAAAGTAAATCAAATACAGGATAAAAAAATCAAATACAAAATAAAAGTTCAAAAAGCAAAAAAAATAAATTGAATACAAAATAAATACAACTACAAGATCCATCCGAATAATTTGAATACAAAATAAATTAAACTACAAGATCCATCCGAATAGTTTGAATACAAAATAAATAAAACTACAAGATCCATCAAAATAAATTAAATACAAAATAAAAAAACTACAAAAAGCAAAAAATTAATTTGATGCAAAATGAATAAAATCTACAAAAAGCAAAAACCTTAATTTGATACAAAATCAATAAAAACTACAAAAAGCAAAAAAAAAGGAAAATAAATAAATACTTAAAATGCAAAAAAGTAAATTAAATACAAAATAAATTAAAACTCAAAAAGCAAAAATCTAATTAAATGTTAAATAAATAAAACTACAAGATATATAAAAATAAATTAAATGCAAAATAAAAAACAAAAAAAAACGAGCAAAATATATAAAACCTCAAACGACAAAAATTATATAAAATAAATAAAAACTCAAAAAGCAAAAATCTAAATTAAATAATTAATAAATAAAAACTCAAAAAGCAATCATCTAAATTAAATTAAATACAAAAAAAAAATTATAAGCATAAATAATTTCATTCTGTATTGCATTAGATATTTGAAATGTGACGTAGTATACTCTATATCCTTGAAAAGCCTCCGGGTTGAGCGTGTACTTGCGGTGCTGCCCTTCCCAAGTTCTGTACTTGAGTAAATCCTTGTAATCCCTCTCATCTCGAAGCGCGATCGCAAAATATCTCTGACATTCCGAGTTCGTGTAGAAGTACACTTGAAGGTCCAGGTTGGATTTGCCGATTTTGTAGCAAAACACCCCTTCTGGATAGGACTTGGTATTGATCCTGATTCAATGGAACATTTAATCAAAATGAAAAAAAAAGTTATCTAAATTCTAAATAAATACATAAATTCCGGACCCATTTTCTTTAAACGCAAACGCATGTCTTGATTGTTGAGTCACCACAGTCTCGGATTTTCTTCCATGAACAACTCCAAATGATATATTTTCTCTATAGTTTGACAATGTCTCGCCCTCGCCAAGCAAGTAATTGTCTGTTGGAAACACAATAGCAATTTAAGAATTCTGTCAATAAAATAATAATTTTATACTTAAATACTTAAATTAAAATAGAATTTTAATTACCAATTTTTAACTTTCCGATTTATGATTCTTAAATTTTGTATCATTCTATTCTTTTTTTTTTTTTATTTCTAATCTTACTTATTTCCACAGCAATTGAAAAATTTCCCAATTCTTCCAATTTCACCATGTCCCCTTTTTTGAATTTCCTCAGTCGTGTTTCCTTGTTTAAATCTGACGCCAAAGCAACTGGCGGGAAAATAAGGTTTAAAAAAAAAATTGAATTAAGAAGTAATAACCAAGAAGAACAAGAAGGAATTTCATGAATATCACGAATTTCGTTTTGAATAAATCAAAAAAATTTATTCTAAAACCAGTCCACGTCACTTTAATAATATTTTACTTTCAATCTCCAGTCCAATCATTTCAGCGCTCTTGAGATGAGCTTTTGCCTCCACTTCCACTAAAGTTTTATTTAGTTCTTGAAAGGTTTCATTAATGTTGTTGAAGAAATTTTCAACTTCTGTAGACTTTTTCAGAAAAGCACCTTCCAGGTCAGAGTAGAAATCATCTTCGAGTGGTCCTAACAATAAAATAAAAATCATTAACAAAGTACATAAAATTTGAAATTTCTTTTCCCTGATTTGGGGGAAAAATTGGGTTTTTTTTAATTCCAAAGAAAAAAATCATGGTGAGGCCTCATTTTCATTTTATTTAACCCTTGGTAATGTTGTTTTCTGAAGAGGAAAATAATTTCGAGGAATGATCAGGAATCTCGGTCAGTGGAATTCCATGGCAAAATATGAAATTTACTGATGCAATGCACAGCCACAGTAATAGGATTTTGGCAGTTTCATCAGGTAAAAAAGACATGACGTCACACTTTTTGCTGAATTCAATTTATAAATATTATTACCCGAATTGAATAAAATTAAACCCGCCGAAAACTATGGATTATTTAAATTTTGACTTTTAATAATATTTAAAGAAATATAAGAATTTATTATTTTGATTGGATTTGTGTAAATATTTTTTTTCAATTTATGATGATCATGTTATTATATGTTGTTAATAATATTTATTAAAATATGCCAACAATATTTGGGTGTGGCTGTGAGATTATTTTTTAAAGATCCGTGGTCTGCTGGTCCTTGGTTGAGTGCATCTGTTAGCCAATATTGAGCTTAATTATTCGTTATCAAATAGGACTTCCTGCGAATTTGTTTCCAAGAAAAGATAAATTTGGCTAATATATTGAATATTGTAGGTGTTAGCGACGTTCATCAATATGCCAAAAGCATTTCGGGCAATGAGCAGAGATGGCAAACTTGTAAATGCTAATGCATTATTTATTAAATGTCATCTTTGTAATTCAAAGCATAATAAAAAATTAAAAATTTCGAGAATCTTTTAATGATAAGAAATTGAGTAAATTGCAAACTCCTGTATGACACGTGTAAAGTTTTGAAAATCTGAATAAATTTTGGAAAAAAAACATAATTATTAAAACACAATTAAAAAAAACCGGGAAATTTTGAAAAATTCTGAAACAATAGATTTTGAACAACAAATTTAAAAAATGAAGATTTTTTTAGTTAAAAAAAATTACTAAATGTTTGGAACAATTGCAAAAAATTTTTTTTTAATTTAAAAAAAATTACAAAACTTACAAAAATGCTTAAAAAATTACAAAACTTACAAAAATTTTAAAAAAATTCAAAAACTTACAAAAATGTTTGAAAAATTACAAAAATTTTAAAAATTTTAAAAAAATTACAAATTTTAAAAATTTTAAAAAAATTACAAATTTTAAAAATTAAAAAAAAATTACAAAATTTAAAAACAAAATTACAAAAATTTTTTAAAAATTAATAAATTTTGGGAAAAATTACAAAAAATGAAACAAATGAATAAATTTTGGAAAAAATTGAATAGATTAGAATTTTTTTAAATCAAGAAAATTTTGAGAAATTGTGAAAAATTGTTTAAAAATTCAATCAATTTTTAAAGATTTGAATAATCTTTCAACCTATTTCATACATTGTGAGGACCAAAGTAGGTCAAAGAATAAATATTTGTAAGGTAGGACAATTGTCTATTCAAGAACTTATAACAACCTGAACAAAAATAACAATGTTGCACAATAATATTTCAAGTCATTCATTCATCACCGGCATGTGGCTTACAAACAAAGAACATTCATCCTCAAGCCCCACTGTACTATTATGTAGATATGTAGCAGCGTAAATTAACTAATAAGATTGAATTTCCGGGTAAATGTTTTGATCCTCAGAAATCAACAGCAACCGACGATTGCAATGAAATGGAATTAAGAAGCAATAATTTCCTACTAAAGTCACGGCTACTTTAATTTTCATATTTAATTATTATATTTTCTGGAATCCTTCCCCACTGGGAAATTATTTATATTTTAGGGGCGAAAATGAAATTAACCACGCTATTTGTATTGTTGTGTTTGCTGATTATTATTTTGGAGGTAACTACACATAGATAATATTAAAATATTTATTTGTTATCATAAATACTTTATAAATAATTATTTATTCTTAAAAAAATAACTACATTATTATTGTTTAAATAATTAAATAATAATTAGTTTTTAGTAATCTTTAATTATAATTGAAGTTTTTTATAAAACAGTTATTTAATTAGATTTTAAAAATAAGTAATGTTTATTGGATTTTCAAAATAAGTAATTTTCAACGGAGTTTCAAAATAATTAATTTTTATTGGATTTTCAAAATAAATAATTTTTATATGATTTTTAAAATAAGTAATTTTTATTGAATTTTCAAAATAATTAATTTTTAGTGAATTTTTAAAATCATTAATTTTTATTGGATTTTTAAAGTAATTAATTTTAATTATATTTTTAAAATAATTAATTTTTATTCGATTTTTAAAATAATTAATTTGTATTAGATTTTCAAAATTATTAATTTTCATCGTATTTTTAAAATTAATAATTTTTATTGGATTTTTAGAAGAATTAAATGTGTTGGATTATAAAAATAATTAAGTTCTGTTGAATTTTTAAAACAATTAATTTTTATTGGATTTTTAAAATATTTAATTTGTGTTGGAATTTTAAAATAATTAATTTGTCTAGGATTTTTAAAATAATTTATTTTTACCATTTATTTTCAACTCGATATAATCGACAGAATCAACAGGAATTTTGTTGCAGCCAATAATTGTCAATTCCCTTGAATTTCTGGGATTTAAAAAACATAATTTAAATTTTTTAAAAAGTTGGCTGACGCGGGAAAATCAAAAAAGAAGAAGAAGAAGCATTCCTCGAAGAAGCAGGACCACAAGAATGACAAGAAAGGGAAAGACGATAAGCACAAGGATAAGGGCAAGGGCGGGAAGGACAAAGGTGAGAAGAAGGACGCTAAGGAGGGCAAGAAGGGGGGTAAAGGGAAGACGGGCGACGAGACAGGCGGGGAAGACAATAATAAAGATGGCGGGGATGGGGGGATGGGGATCGACGCGGACGACCCCGCGGCGCCCGACATGCCCAAGGATATCAAGGCGGGTCGAAAGCTGGAGAAGAGATTCCTCACGGTGCTCTACGCCCTGGCAAACGAGACCTCGGAGAGTTACGTGAACGCCACCATCGCCGCCCACACCCTCCTCCGCGACCTCAACGAAGAGAATTTCAACCTGGCCCAGGCCTTTGCCTTCGTCCCGGAATTCATGACCACGGACGTCCCGAATCAATTCATGGAGTTGCTGAACGTCGTGAGGAAGTATTTGTCCAAGGGGGACTACGACCTGGACTCCGCCTTCAAAGTTCTGGGGGAGTGGACGGAGGGATTAATTGAGAACACGGGGCAGTCCCAAATGAAAATGTCCTCCTTTATCACTTACTGGAGCGGAATTTTCACCTCTTTCAAGAAATACTACCGAAGTTCCATAGATGATTTGTTTCAGCATATTGAATTTTAATTGTGGGAGAATGATTTTCCCCTGTTTTGAATTGAATTTTGGTTGGTGACAACAAGTGACAATAAAAAATCGATTGTGAATTTTGTATAAATAATAATATTATTATTACCATTTACTCTACACTGCATTTTTACATTTTTCATATTATTTTTTTCTACGATTTTAAATATTTTTATTTATTGTATTTAAATCTATACAATAAATTTCATTATTAATACGTATTTTATACTTATTTTTAATACAACATTTTTACATTGGGCTTTTCCATCAAGGTACATTTAGGTACAGAGGGTTCCATTTCATTGTTAATAGGATTTATGTCAGAATTTAATTTTTTAATAATAATTTTATTGAAAATTATTATTATAGATATTATTTTAAGCTACACTACAAATTTTACGTATATACAGGTGTATAGGTAATAGGTACTATATTAAATATTTTAGTAATTAGTATTAGTTTACAATTTTTTTTATAAATATTAAATGCTGCACGGCAAAATTTCCAGCCAAATATCCTGATTTATATTTATAGGTACACACAGATAATTCCATATTTATTATCTTTTTTATTCGAATTTTCATTTAGTTTCATTTGTCACAATTAACAATAATTTAATTATTATAATTATAATTAGTTTATAAACATATACGTAGTAAACTCTCATCAAGTCTTGGGTCCAGTAGTATAGTTCTTCATCTTTTTCATTTCATTTTCTTTTAAGCAGGAACTTGCTGACGAGTTGACAGAGTTGTTATGGCATTGATTGAACCGGCGGCGTTTGTAGTTTGCTGTTGACCTCGTCGGCCGTTGTTTCCCTAATTAATGGATAATATCAATTTGTAGTTAAAATTTGCAACGTAAGAATTTAAATAGCTTTTTAATTAAATTCTTAATAGTTCATACTCTAGAAAAATCTTCAAAATAACAAATAAAATATTTAAAAAAATCTACTTCAAAATAATAAACTGCGTACTTTATAGTTTACTTTAAGAATTGAATAAAATCTACTTTGAAAAAAATAGTAATTGTTCTTAAAAAATAATTCTGGAAAATAAAAAATGAATCTACACATTTAAAAATCAATCCTATAAATTAAAACAAAAGCTACAAATACGTATAAATTAAAAAAAACAAATTCTACAAATTAAAATTAAAATAAAACAAATTCTATAAATTTAAATAAAACAAATTCTACAAATTTAATATAAAATAAAACAAGTTCTACAAATTTAAATAGAAATAAAACAAATTCTACAAATTTAAATTAAAATAAAACAAATTCTACAAAAAATTAAAATAAAACAAATTCTACAAAAAATTTAAAAAAAAATTCTACAAGCAAATTGTTTTTTAATTCCACAAATTAATCTGAAAAAAAATAAATTCTACAAGTAATTTTTTTTTAAATTCTACAAATTAATCTGAAAAAAAAATTCGACAAATTTAAATTTAAAAAATCGAATTCTTTAAAAAAATTACGAATAAATTAATCAATTTCTAGTTCATGTAAATTGCAATAGAATCTCTTTGAAATTCAAATAAAATTTAATTAAATTTCCTTTCCCGAATCACCAACCTGCTTGGACGTGGATAACTGAGTTGACAAATTAATCCGATTGGAGCTCCTCGTGGAAGTGGAATCCGATTTGGAAACATCGACTCGGAGGGTGGAGAAGCAGGAGCAACTTGTGAGGACAGCCTGTGTTCACATTATTAAAACAAAATACATATGTAGTAAGAAAGTATAGACCGTATTCTCCTAATGCCTAATATTATTCTCAGCATATCAAAGCAATAAACAAAAAGAAAATCAATTCCATTCCAACACTAATGTTCAACCAAGGACAGAATTATGTTGTAATTAATGCCATGCTATGCTAATAATCAAGCTAATAATTTTGCTTGACTTTGCTCCATGGGAATTATACAAGATGAAGATGGACAAAAAACTAAATGATGACCTACTTTGAATCCCGACCGGTACTTTTTATTAAAGAAAGCATACAGGATGGGATTTATGCAGGAATTGGAGCTTCCAAGCCATTGAGCCATGGGTGCAATGGTTCTTAATAACTGATCCTCCCAGTCTGTGAGCGTCGGGCCAAATTTTATCCGCGTGAAGATGACGTAGAGCGGAAGCCAGGACAGAGCGAACAGAATCACCACCACCAACAGCATCTTAATCACTTTCATCTTTGACCTGCAACGGAGAAAAAACATGTCTCCCCAGTATAGTAACAACTTTTTATTTCCAGAAACACCAAATAATAACGCATTTTATACATTCCATACATTCTACAGATAAAAGGGAACCGAGCGGAAATTCAACGAAAAGGGAAAGGAAAATCATCAAAAGGAATTATTCAGACGTATTGGCAAAACCCCAATGAAATTGAATATAGAATTGGATTTGAAATGATACGTGAATAAATTTCTTAATATGTAACAAATATATACGTATATGAGTATGTATTGGACGTGGTAAAGAACTCGTTCAAAAATCAACAAAATGAAATGGACATGATTCAAAATTAAGTAAATAAACAAGAAACGTAAAGGAAAATGCTGTCAAATATTTTTAAACGTAACAAATAATATTTAAATTATAAATATAATTGTTTCAGAAATTTATTTCAACGGCACAGGATATTAGAATTATTTAATTGCACAGTAAAATCCTGGGAAATACTTCAAGAATCTATATAAATTATGTAAAATTAATGAAAACCAATTAAATTCTTTAGAACATCAATGAAAATCATAAGAAAACCAATGAAAATCGTGGGAAAACCAATGAAATCATATGAAAATTACAAGAAAACCAATAATAATCATAACAAAACGAATAAAAATTACACGAAAATCAATGAAAATCGAGGGAAACCCAATAAAAATCACAAGAAAACCAGTGAAAATCACAAGAAACCCAGTGAAAATCACAAGAAAACCAAAGAAAATCACAAGAAACCCAGTGAAAATCACAAGAAAACCAATAAAAATCATGCAAAAATGAATAATCACGAAAAAATCGTCGAAAAACAATCAATATAAACATAAATTTAAGAAACTATTGACAATTTCCACCTTTTTCTACAAAAAAACATGTGTATTTTTGGAGAAATAAACAGAACAACAGTTTATACGTAGTAGAAGCATCCTGAACACATTGTTTAAGTGCTGGACTGGGATGGAGAATCAATTTGGAGTATTAAATCGAGGAAAATGAAACAAAAACCCCTGCACATTTGAAAGTCATTAAATGGTATCGAGTGTAATTCCGAAACTGATAACAGTGATAACTAAATGCTAAAAAGTTTCACATCAAACGACAAATTAAACCTACAACTACTACTAAAACCCCATTAAAATGCCCTGATCAAACGAAACTTGTAACGTCCATATGACTAAACACTTTGGAAATAGTGTAACCAAAATGTTGCTGAATTTATTTCCAAAGTGTATCCATTTCCGGACATTAATCGGATTGGAAGTCAAATTCTGAAATTCTCACAGCTGCCTATTTTAATTTAGGCCGCCTGACGTCTGAGATCTTCCAGGAAGATAAAAGCAGGAGGGGATGTAAGTAATGGAAAAGCTCATTTAATACAGTTACATAAAACAGAAATTCCTGTCGGATCAACAGAAAATTCCATTAACTTCAAAAGTTCCCTACAATATATAAGTAAAAGTAATTTCTTATATTCGAAATAAATTCATATGGACTTCATCATCAAACAGATAACTTATATATGTGATATATTATAATATAAATAAGAACATATAATATTTTAGAGAGATTCTCTCAAGACATCAAAGACTAAAACACTGCTTGATTGATCTCATTAAATTCTTGTAATACCTCTAACAAATTATATTTGATTCCTTTAGGATCCTCTTTCTTCCATAGAAAATATATTTATGAACAACATGAAGATCGTTGCGTCGTTATGGGGCTAAAATTTATTTGAAATGATGTGCTTCCGTAAACTAAAACATAAATATAATTCTCCAAACACGTGTTCTCTTTTCTCTTCCTAATTCATTATTGATCGAGTCCAACTACAAATTCATCTGTTGATGAGAGCAAGCTGCATACAGCTTTGCCATTAAATAGAATACTCCGAGAAGTCATCATTATAGAACCCTTTTGCTTTATGTCTTCAAAATTAATCTCGATTCAAGGAAATTACCTAAAACGTGTGTGTACTGGAAACGCTACATTCAAGTGTTTGATTGAAGTTTGATACTGAACATCTAAAGAGCATTTTCCTTCTTTGAAATTAAATCCGCGTATAATATGTAACTTTCATACCGATAAAAAATCCGGCAAGAATTATATTGATAATTTTATTAATTTTAGTTTTCATAAATAATTTATTTTTGATAATTTTATTAATTTTAGTTCTCATAAATAATTTATTTTTGATAATTTTATTAATTTTAGTTTTCATAAATAATTTAATTTTGATAATTTTATTAATTTTTGTTTTCATAAATAATTTAATTTTGATAATTTTATTAATTTTTGTAATTTTTGAAATAATTCTGATTTTTGTAAATATAATTTTTTAAAATTTTCTGATTTTTGTAAATTTTGGAGGTTTTGAAATATTTCTGATTTTTGTAAATTTTGTTATTTTGGAAATCAGAATTCGTTTTTAATAAATAGATACGTGGTTTATTGAAGTAAATTCTTTATTAAAGCCCTAACTTTATTAAAATTCGAAATATTTCTGATTTTTGTAAATTATTTGAATTTTATAGATTAATATTATTTTGGTAAATAATTTCATTTTTTTTAAATATTTTAGATTCTTATAAGTTTCAAAATTTTCAAAATTTCATTTCATTAACAAACAAGCAAAACCAATCTAATTTCGAGCTGAATAAGCTCGATGAGCTTATTTCGTGGTGAGTTTCATATCCTTCAAAAAATAAATAGAAATCACTTATCATAAGTAAATAAACGTGTAGTAAGTACCTCTGAACCAAAAGCTCTGTCGACAAGTTTTTCGTTTCCTGTGGGATCTTCCTCATGGAGACTCTCCGGAGGATGAGGGCATAGCAGATCGTGATCACGATGAGGGGCAAGATGTAGCAAAGGATGAGATGAGCCACAATAAAGTAAATATTCCCGAGAACCGGATCCGACCATTGTTCACTGCAGACCTGAGGAATGAATAATCAATAATTAATAAACATAAATACATTTCCACAAATAAATACTGTATGTACTAAATAAGCAAATTTCATTTTGTTTCTTAAACTTTAATACGAAAATAATTCCTAGAAATTAAATTCGCTCTATAAAACACATGAAACTTAAATACCAGAATTTACCTCTAGAAATACCGGATCTCTCGGGAATTAACATCATTAAAAGCCTAAATAAATTAAAATATACGTAAAAGCCTATTATAATTCTATTTTTTTAAAACGTCAATCACATAATCTGCTTTGCAAATACTAACAACATTATAAATATTAAATATCATATGAAAAGATACATGAAATTCCAATTTTTCCAATTACTTTCCAACAATTTCTCGATGATGTTGTTGACGTAAAAAGAAGATAGAAGAATAAATTTAAATCCCCTTTTATAAATAATTACACACAAATATTTACATTCCGGTCGGAAGAATCAAAAAACTGCAAAAAGATGTATCTACATTGTATAAAAACAAAGGAAACTTCAACAAATTCAAACTTTATACCCATAATTATTTTTATTTCATCTTCTGCTCAGCTCGGGGGAATTAAACAAGGACGAAGGAAAAGGGAAATTGATACGACGCCATTAAAACTCTCGCCAAATCAAGGAGACCAGGCTTTTATTTTTGGTACTTTTTGCGATATTTAATCTCCTTCAAAATAAATTGTCAGCACATTAACTAAATTGTCTCGCATGCCTTGTAATAATACGTAGAGAGGCTCTTTTACTCATTTAGTCCCGTATAAATACATTACTTCCCTATATAAATACATTACATATACATATATGTACGTACGTATTAATAATAAGTAATGCGAAGTTATGGAAGAATTTTTTTATTTTTTATTATTTTATTTCCCAGAAGCTTCTTCGTCCTTCTCGTCTTTTTGTTTGGATGCACAAAAATAAAACAGAATTTCTTTTTTAATTTAATAGCTAAACCTGAAAAAAGGAACTTAATACGAACAAGTTTTTTTTAAAGCAAGCGTCATAATTTTAGGACTGGGATTGCTTATAGTAAATCAAGAATGTTGAAAAAACCGACAAATTAGTAATAATAACAGGGAAATCCTAAAATAGAACCTGCAATAATAAACACTTTGGATGAAAAATCTGAGGACACTTGAGAAGTTGCGAGGGATCAGCTTTTTATTAGTTTTTTGTTTTATTTTAACAAAAAGTTATAAAATACGACGGAGCCAGGGGCAACAACGAGGATTTTCAAGTGGAAAAACAACAACGACAACAAGGAAATTCTATTGTAGCGGGAAATGGCTCCGCGGGCTTTTAAATAAATTGGATGGATTTTTAACGACAAACGGCGGGCGGAGCGGGGAGGAGGACAAAGAAAATTCCAAGTTTCAAGGAAAAGGAAACTCATCCTTTCATACAACAATTCCAAACAAGTTTTAGTTTTTACGGATATCGCAACTTTGCCAAGTTTCGTAAAAGTTTTGTGTATTCAAACAGAAAATGGCGGGTGAAAATAAAAATGGGAAATTACTATTGGGAATGAATAAAAATTAATCTTTGTTTAGTGTTTTAAAATGTTTGTTTTGTAATTTAATCATCAGGAAACTTGACTTGCAAAGTAGTTACAAAAATTAATAAGAAAATTGACAAAAAAATATTACAAAAATCAATAAAAAAATTAAAAAAAATGTTACAAAAAGCAATACACAAATAAATACACTAATATATACACAAATAATTACACAAATAAAATGCAGAAGTGGAGCTAAACTTCACTTAGCGTCGAAAGCAGAAATCACCTTAATATCGACGATGTGCAAGATTGCGCTAAGTGGCGTGGGACTTTCTTAAATTATCCCAACTTTAATCAAATCCATTCACATTAAGTAGAAAATAATAGACACAATGGTAAAAAAAACAGCAAAATTCACAGAATCTTCATACAAAAATTGATACAAAAATTGATACAAAAATTGATACAAAAATTGATACAAAAATTGATACAAAAATTGATACAAAAATTAATACAAAAGCTAAAGAAGTAATACAAAAATTAATCAAAACGTTGAAAACAATTAGAACCCTAAGAAAACAGTTGAAAAAAATACAAAATTCCAAAAACTGACAAAATATTTTAAAAAAATAATACAGATTTGAGGATTTGACCTCCCAAGAAAGCCAAAAATTAGCTCAGAAAATAATTCCTTCATTCCTATAATAGCCACACACACACACTCCTTGTGAAGGGAATCCGAATAAAGGAAAAGTCATGTTTACGATGTTTACATTACCCGCGTAAGAAGAACATTTGTTGTGAATTTTGCGGGGAAGGTGAACGACACCGGGGATGAAAGCTTGTAATAAATAGTCGTAAACTTTTGTTACAAAAGTCCGTATACAACCCTTACATTACATTACATACAAACCTACGTGTAAAAAGATGGGAAGAAAAGAATAAATCCTAAAATAAGAAAAAGCAACAGGGAAATTGTATTCTGACTCTCCGCCTGGGCCCACCTTTCCCGAAATTTTTATGTCTATTTCGCACGGGTGGCAAAAAGCTAAACGCACACACACACACACACACAAGGTGTGTGGTGGTGGGATTTAATGAGGATCATGAATTCCGATCTGTTATCTCTGTTCCGGAGTAATCTTGAATATTTTCCCAGAAATTCTTAAAATATGAGAAGAATTAACTTTTAGAAATTATACTAAAAAAGTTATTCTATAATTAATAATTTTTTTACATAAATTTTGATTTTTGGTAAATTCACTTCTTACCCAATTTTTTCGATTATTTTTCCTCTAAAATAATTCAAATTTAATTAATTTATTTATTAAATAATTAAATTTAGCAATAGTAACGAATTTAATTCTTATTTTTTAATGTTTCCTGAAATTTTGTTTTTTGCGGAGCAAATAAAATTCTTGTTGTAAACAATAAATTCTATGAGCATAAAAATAGACCAAAATATTTTTTATTAGCTGTTTATTTAATTTTCTTCGTATCCGCATTCACCAGGAGAAACGAAAAGCTCTAAAAATGCATAATAAAAGATTTAGTTGACAAGAGCTTTTAGCGGGGAGGAAATCATGATTTCCTCATTTCCCCTGAATCCACGTGCCCACATGTTCTATAGTCAAGTAATGGGAAAAGTGTGTGGAGGGTTTTGGGCCGTAAAGGAATATTAAAGAGGAAAAAGAGGGGTAAAATAGGGAAAAGTCGTTAAAATATATTTATGTAAATGGCTTCCATCAAAATCTTGTTTCTTTTCTCTTTTTTCCTTCCCTTCGGTAAGAAATGCTGATTAAAAGAAACAAACGGAGCGGGATTTCCGTTAAAGAATTAAACAAAAGAAAAAAATATTTAGTCTTTCATCATAAAGCATTATATTCCTATTTTATTTCTATTTACCTTTTCTCTGTAAATTAAATATATAAAATGCTTTCGGAACTTATTGAAGACTAAAAAGGTTTCTACAAAAACAAAATTTTGTAAGTAAATTTAGAAACTGTTACGTATGGAAATTCCGGAAATACATTTTTTTTTCTTTGGAATTTCGGTCTTGTGTCCGAATTGGAAGTTTATCAATTGTAAGCGGGTAATTTACGAGACGCTTTTGTAATTTATTGAATTCTTTGGGAAACATGTTTTGTATAGTGTGGGATTTATCGATTTTACAAACGCCTTTTTAAAATTTATTGCAGATATTAGCTGGCCTAAATGAGAGCGCACCGCCCTGCGAGGACTTCTGGGAGTTTGGATGTGGAGGTTGGCTCAATTCTAACCCAATGCCAAAATCCAGGGGATATTGGAGTGTTGAGGAGCAGGAGAGGCTTGAAGGTAATGATAAGATGGAGCAGATGCAAATTTACATTTTATATTCAAAATTTTGTATCTATTATTGTACTATGATACATATTAATTTTTGTATAAACTTTTGTATTAACTTTTGTATTAACTTTTGTATTAACTGTTGTATAATTTTTGTATTAATTTTTGTATTAATTTTTGTATTAATTTTTGTATTAATTTTTGTATTAATTTTTGTAT
>JAQGAK010003597.1:0-14590 GCA_034696945.1 Lipothrix lubbocki
TTCCTATTATGCTGTGTAGGTAAGTGCGACACGTGCGAATTGCACGGGTATATAATTAGGAAGTAGATGTTTGTTCCTTTGTTAAATATATATATGGGAAAGTGTGTTTACTCGTATATGTGTGTATGTATAAATTTGACCACAATTTTGTATCTATTTTTTAACCGTACTTTGCGGAGTTGTTGCTATGCTACTCGTGAAATCATCTGCTGGTATATCTGCATATTATATAGCTGACCATGTTGTTAGATGCAGAACTCAACTTCTATTAGGGACCAAACGGAGGAGAGTTTCTCTTTATAATTATGTGGAGTGGAATAAGTTATCTAGAATATCTTGCCGATGACGGCATTGTGTTAGTGTTAGCCAACTAAAGTATGCATTACTATTATTCCGTTCCTTGTATACTTGGCAATATTTGTATACTGTCTAAGATCTGCGTCAGCAAATCTCCTGATCTTCCATGTCCTGATCTTCTCTTCATACGCTTACTTACCTTGTCTTAAAGAACGGCTAATATTTTAACTTCCCCCTTCCTTTTTGACGAAGGAGAATATATAGACACGAAACCAGAAAAGCGAGTCTGTTTGTAGACTTCAAGTCAAGCCCTTGTGGTCTTCCCTTGTACTCATTTCTATCCTATTGACATTCTCAATATGTACGGAAACTAAGTACGGAAACTACTTTCATATTCTCATGATCTGGTTTTGCGGCTGTTAAGGGCGTATTATAAATTGCGTGGCATGTTCATCTTTACTAGTTTTCTCATAATACAAATTAGGCAATTGAGTCGGTAACAACTACACAAGCTTATTGTCTACACAATATAATTTTTAATTGACATGAGATACTCTCCTTATGTATTTATGCTCACACAATTCAAGGAAAATAGGTCCTTACGAAACATACTGGTATTATTGCAATAAACTTATGTAGTATCAAAGAATTTATTTATTCAATTCAAACAAATTTGTTTCACAAGCAATATGAACAGTCTGTATAACAAAAACAAAACGTAAATCAATTTTCATGAGTAACGTGCTGGTTACACTTGATAATCAAAAGCCATGATCAAAACTTAATCAGCTTAGAGCTTGCACTTTATAAATGAGGATCACGCCAGCATAGTAAAACTTGTAAAACCCGTTTTAAAAGTAGGGTTTTTGTAAAAATCAAAAGGTGAGGAAGGAAGTATGGAAACTAAAAGTTTATACAGTCTAACTGCGCTAAAATGAATAACATCTTTCTCAAACCCGTTGATGGTTTGAGTGAAGTTTATAATGCATCAAAGCCTACAGCACTATAATAAACTTGAACAGATCGAGTGACTTAAATGGAATAATTTAAATCTTATTGCATACAATTAACACTCATCAAGTCTAAATCCTAATAAATTATGAACGAATCTTGGCAGGAATAATAACACAGGCCACATCCTTGTTTTGCTTATCCACCAATTCCCACTTGACCTTAACGCTCAGTTTAGGATAGGTCTTCAGCACTGGAATCTGTGCGGAATAACTATAACTGGACGATGGCGTGATTGGGCACTGAACTCCACTTTCGCAAGCATTGCCCTTGGAAGGAAAAAAATATGGAAAATTTATTCCCACACTCATCTTGAAATAATTAATTCATTTCTTCATCCCTTACCACAAATGTGTCATATCATAAACTATATGACAGCAAAAAAATGACAATGAAAAATATGACAGCTCTCACATTTATAACAAAAACTATTGGGTATTATTGCTTAACACGAGAATTCTCTTGACTTTCAATTTACCTGTGGAATATGAAACGGAATTGGAATGGAGCCGACAATGCCGTGAACCACAGCCTTCAAGGTTGGAGATGCTACTTTGGAGGTGAACTGAATATTGATGGTTGAATTTGTTCCAGATCTCAAAATACATGCCTCATCTTCAAGCTCACAAGGGATAACTTCCACTTTCGAAACCTTCCCATCCTGACCATTACATTCCTCGTAAGGAGTATCACTGTACCCGGGCATTGTGTACCACCGATGGACAACATAATGGTTATTTTTCTTCCGACCATACCCTTGGTCAATTGCAAGCAGCATTAGCATGCCGAGCAGAAGAGTACTCGTCTTCATCTTGGAATTTCTGTAATATTCAAAAAATAAAGTGATTAAAGTAAGTCTTACCACAAACTAATATAAAATTTCTGTGTATGACATTTTTGATAAGCCTTTTGGTTTTTACACTTCTTACAAAATACTAGTAACTGATTAATTATATGCTATACACGAACAATTAACAAGAGTATACAGATATATACGTCATTAATTAGAACTTACTAAAATTAAAAATACGATAAACTCACCGATCAGTCAGAAGTCAGAGGAGCGATAACTTGTTTCGCGTACAACGCGGGGCTGAATGAGATGGAACTGTTATTGTATAAAAGTAGATACCTGAGATGCACAATAAAACTGGGCAGATACTCAATGTTATTGTATATACGAATGACTGCTGCAGCGATCCACCATGGAAATAAACCTTCGGTATACACACTCGACCCTTCCGTACGTTGGAGATAAATCATTTAGTGAAGCAATAACATATGACATCAAAGCGCAGAAATATACACAAGTACAACAATTTTGTATATACTTATACATATTAGTAAATGGACGATAAATAATTATTGGTCATGCAAGCTAACAAATTTAAACTGATAGGAAAAGGGCAATTTTTGTATAGGATGAACTTCAGAGTATTTTCAAAGTAGCTCATGACAATATATGGTTTGTAAGTTAGGCATATGGTTCCACTATCCAGAAGACAGCGGCACATATTATCCTGTGTCGAACTGTCGAGCGTGATTTTGATAAAACAGGGTATGTGGTCAGTCGAAAGCAAGCCCATGGCCCATGGGCCCATACAGAGAAGATAAAAACTAGCTTGAAGAACGAATATTCTGGACAGTTGCCTGTCTGTATTCTTAATTCTTATCATTATCAAGTTCATAGAGGCACCATAAAATGTACTCTGTAAATAATTTTATCAGCAGCTCCAGCAATAAGACATACTATGCATGTATGTACACATTCGTAACTAGATTAATATTCTCCTTGCAGTGCTCTCATGGCATGGAATGAAAATTACTGCTGATTTCTTTACTTACACTTCTCTATACTTTACCAAGAATCCAATCTCAAAACAAGCTCGCAGTCCTCGGAACAGGCCGAAGCCAAACAAGCTTAGGCATTACTAGTAACTATTTACTTAGCAAAGGTCATAGTCTCATACATGCAAACACTTACACAAGACAACTCAAACGTCATTGTGTTCACTCTATAGAATAAACGGAGGGAGTAAATCCGTTTTACGAAAAGCTGACTCAATAAGAAAACTTCGTGGCATTGTACATAAATGGGGAAACATGAGTCATTGAAAGCATCAAATGTCAAATAGTAATGTTACTGTTACTATCAAAGAATTTATTTATGGAATGGAATCAAATGGACATGTTGTATTTCCACCTTTAATTACATATATGTAGTTTTATTACAAGATTTTTCCTCCTTCTATAACACACATGATTAATTTTTAGGTCAAATCAATAATTCTCCAATCCTGCTTCTGCAAACCAAGTTAGCAAAAATGGTTAATTTACATAAGTGAAATTATTTTTAGCTTGGGCTCAAAAGACGGCAAAAGTGATGACTGCTATTTAGGCACTGTTTGAGTTGACATAACGAATGAAAATGTGTCCTGCGCTTGTACTGTGTCAAGTGGTTTGGTCGTGGTAAATAATGTTTCTGGTAATAATTACTTCAACGAAGTCTCAAGCTGAAGCACATTTTTCATTATTTAGACAGTTTTCCCAGTCTGGCCAGTACGTCGTTCGCATTCTCCAGCAGAATTCCACCAAGTTTGTGTGCTTGTCTAGAATCATTATGAATGCACATTTTTAAGCTTTTCAGCCACTATTTATGTTACAAATGTGGGTAAAGTAATAGATATAATCTCTATGGTGTGCATATGAATTGAATGAACTGAAATTCACCTTTTATTGCTTTTTCAAAAGGAGATCCGTCCATGTTCCATAGCATTTGAGCTAGCATGGCAAAAGTGGTGCAATCCAGTTCACAGGGTTTCTCCCCGATGAAGTACGATTTAGTTCCTATTTAAAATTAGAATATAAGATTTTCGTAATTAAAATAATCACTGAATCTTTGTCCGTTTTTAATAGACACATATTATTTTGCTCTTATATCCACTTTTTACATAACCCAGAGTACTTCTCGGGTGCTGACTTTTGTTTTGGTACCCAATCATGGTCAACTCTTTGAAAATACTTGATCCGATAAAAGCTTTTTAACTTTAATCCATAAACTTATCTTGACAACTTACCAAGTAGATTAGCTAGAGCTGCTAAATCTTTCACGACAGCTTCGACGACATCTCGAGATGTTTTCTTCCCTATTCCGTGAAACCAGGCAGCTTGCTCGACAGTTTTGCAAACTTGAGGGACCATTTGCAAAGTTTTCGTAGGTAGCATCTGAATTTCGCTCAAACTTTTGGCACCATCGTATACCCAACGCCACAGAGCAATGCCCCTAAAATCAATACAAATTCATTTTCGGTTTCATTAATATTGGGAAATTCTGGCAATTCGTTTATATGTGGCTGAAACATCACATACCAATATAAATGATTCTCCAGGAGGTGCGTGAAAGCCCTGATAGTGGCTTTGTCGTTGTCACTGAATCCGATCTCCAAACCAAGATGGTATTTATCCTCAAGAAACTGCATGCAGTTTTGGGAATCACATATATCCTCGAGATCTAACGTTATCCAGGGGGCCTCGGACTGCCTCGGTTCCGAGCTATTAAAATCCAGCTGAAATAACATAGGTACACATCAGTTGTATTTTTGTCACCGGAAACAATTTTATGTAACAAGGAATCTTACATAAGATAATAAATGCTCGAAAAAGGTGAAGAGCTGAACCTCATATTTAATCCCATGAATCCTCAGAAACGTCTCCAGTTTAAGCGGGTAGGGTGCGATGCAAGGAGTTCTTCGACCCCGTGGACATTGATGCAAGATTAGAACTCCTTCCGGAATATTCTTGTTCACATCACATGTAGATAGACGTCTTTGGCGCTGGAGTTCAATCTTGTCAATGCCGAGAGTCACTCGACTTTGAGATTTTTTCGATTTGTTGTCACTTGGTGTTGACGTTACAAGCGAATAAACATACCAGGTAAGGTAGCCCCCCATGGAAAGGGCCGCCGCGACTGATAATGCCACATAAACATGGCGTTTCTCAATATTTAGGGACTTCAGTCGCTGAGGTAATCCTATATTCGGCAATCTAAAGAAGTCCTGCCAACTTCGCGTTCCGACGCCAGCTGGAGCTACCGCTACTGTGTACCTTCCGGGACCAGGAGTTCTAGCAATGAGGGCAGGGGGAATTTTGTCTGACATATTGAGTTGCAAATTTGGAATGGATTAAAATGCACTAAAAATTTTGATGACGCGAATTAATTTAACTATGTGACTCTAAAGTAATGCCTCATTCGTTTCCCCGTGTGTGAAGTGAATAAATGACCATTTGGCCCTTGCCCTATTCTACATTATATGTAAGTTTGAAGTGAAGTGAATCCGGCCGGGAATGGAATAATCGTATGAAGAATGTTGATTTATTTATGAATCTCCGGTTTAGTTCTGTTGCTGTCGCTGTCCATCAAATATTTTGCATTGAGTAGCAATAAAATCTTGATATAGAGAAAAATATTTTTGTTATTTCACTAAATTTTTGTTTTTGTTGGCAATGCAACTAATCGAAGCTAATAAAAATAGTACAAAAATCTTCCATCCCCCAGAGGAGGCGATTCATAACAAATCACGTGTGAGGCGCTTAATTGTTGGTTCAACACATGAATCGATGACACAAAGGTTGTGTCACAGTTCTTAAAACTGTGGTTGTGTGGTTTCTATAAAAGTGTAAACAAACAACAAAACCAATTCAACGGGTTGAATGTGTCATCATAGATGGCATCGTCGTAAGCATTTTCCGACATTTTCAATTTCGCATCGGTAATTTCGATGAGAATTGAGCGAAGTAATATTACTATAAGTACATTTTGCTTTCGACAGCATAAATTGGTAAAAAAAACAATAATTAAAGTTTTAAATAGTATTGCATAACAGTTTTTTCCGTGCATATCACTTCTATCATCTACTAAATCATACTGAAAGCACAATGAAAAAAGAATCTTCTGGAGTAAGGCACAGAGACATATATTACCTCATCGTCAAAATTGTTGTTAATACTGTAGTAACTGCGAAATACAATATGAAACATGAAATATCTGACAACGAAATCACAAGATTTACGATTTCTTCATCCTTCATGTATTCATCCAGACCATCTTTTGATTGTACCCTATTCCTCCAGCCGCGGCTGCAAATTCATCAAACGAAATCCTGCCATCTTGATCTTTGTCGGCATACAACATTGTCTTGTCGACAATTTGTTGCAGTTCGGTATCCTTTAGCCGGTTAGAAACCAGTAATTTGAGGACCTACAAAATTTATTATTTTAATTTTATAATAATATCATAGTCGTTGTATCCTCTATTTCGTCTAATATTAGCTTAGCCGTGAAGATTTTGACATCTTGCGACTACTACGATAAAATCTACTACCTGCATATTTTTACATACAATTTAATGTACCTGAAACAATTCCCCATTTGAGATAAACCCGTCATTATTCATGTCATATATCTTGAAAGCGAATTTGAGAAGCTCTTCTCCTTGATTATTGTGGTAGCTAAATAGCGACATTTCCTTGACGAACTCTGCTAACGCATACATAAAGATAATTACCAGTGATCGCTAAATATAAAAAACAGAATTAAAATACAACGGAGAGAATACGCCCTAATATTAATTAAGTCACCCTGAAAGACGATATAGCCACGTTTATCAGAGTCAAATATGTCAATGATGCGAGTGACTAATGGATTCCTCTGCAATTCAGCCAATGTCTGGAAGTCATCCAGTGATATAGTCCCATTACTATGCATGTCCAGCATCCGGAACCGCTTGTCCAGAGATTCGATTTCTTTTAAATCAACTGCATTAAACATTCAGTTACCATAACAATTGTCCTACCAAGTAATTTGAAATCATCCTATTCCAATGTTTATAAAAGGTAAAAAAGCTTCGAGGTTTATTTGATGGTATACATTTTACTTGTACACACATAATTGAACACGAAGCAATTTACACTCATAATTCCTCCAAATCTTGCAATTTCCAGTAGAATAAATTATTATTCTAATTTATTATTCTTTTGTATATACGTACGCTAGGGTAAAGGGTTGTTAATTGCTATGTTAATTGGTACTTACACCCCATGAAGTTTATCGAACTTTCCTTTACTAGAACGGACAAATCGTCGATATTCTCATTTTTCTCGGAATTTTCGATTTTAATAACAGGAACCACGCTGGAGCTGGAGTTGAAATCCGCACAGAGCTTATGTGAACTTTTTTTAGTTTTAACTGATTTCCGTTTGAGCTCTTTACAGTTCATGTTTACAACGTTACTAATTTTCTGGACTTCTGAAAATGTAAACGATTTTTTAAAAGCAAACTTTACGATAAACGAAGTATTATTTTTCTTTTAGGTTGTAGTATAGGTTAATAGTTAGAGTAACGTGTAATGTTCAGGCCAGGCGGATATGCAGAACCTTTTCGCTTGCAGTCTTCTTGACGTTGCGTTCTATAGATACTACAAGGTTAGAAAAACACGAAAACAAATAATTCTAATGAACTTTTGGAACTGTGAATTTAATATACCCATGGGTATATAGAACTTTAATTTTCATGGCTATTAATTTACAAATCAGAATCTGTAATGTTGATGATGGGTTGATGTGTATTTGGGTAAACCATCAACATGCACAATGACCACGAAAACTAGAATAAGTATGATAATAATAATATTATTACTGTTGCCACATCAATTAATACTGAATATTTTATTAAAATTAATTAAAATGTAAGTAATACATACTTAGCTTGATAATTATATTTCCAGGTACAAAACAATTCAATTAATATAAAATAAACAACAGCACTACGTACAATAAATTTATTCTTACATGGTATTGTACATTACTGCTGGGTCCAGTCAGTAGTATAGATGGTTTAGATAAAGTAGTTAATTCAGTACAGTAATAATAAAAGTAACAAAACATTAATACGAAACGTTTAGATATAATAGGTATTTTTTTCTATATGTCGAGTTCAACAATCAAACTCCGAACCGAGCAACGTAGTGTCCTCCGCAAATTTGACAAAGGGTGCGAGATGGTGCATGGCTAGATCTATGAAAATCAAGAATTCAATATCTAGTTTGTTAAATAATTTCTTTGGTCTTCAGTCTTCAATAGTAACAAATATATTACAAACAAATAGCAAGGAAAAGTTACTCACAACAATTATCCCGTCCATCGCATAACGCTCGATCTACTTCTACTACAAGCTCCGGCTTTCGGTTGAAAACGCATTGACCAGTGAGTTCAGAAAGAAAGAAAGAGCCCGAAGTTGACACACTACGGTCAGAACGGTCACACGTACGGTCGCAATAATGATTTAACTTTAGGACTAACTTCTTCAAGGCTGTTAACGATCAACCACTAAGTATAAGAAAAACTGACGCAACAATGTCATTAGTTTCGTATAGATATCTATCACTATTACCTGTCGCGTCAGCCAAACAAGCTCTTCTAGGTACGATCTCCAAATTTCCAAAATCTGCAGCTTTAACTTCCTTTAGCAAGATATTCGCTTCTTGTGCAAAAATCCCCACGAAGAAAAAGTCAAAATTGCAGTCACTAGGCCACAAGTCGATAGAAAGATGAAGTACCTCCAAGTTTTTCCATGCCACCCACAACTTGGTAGCCAGTAGGGAGTCCAAATCGCACTGTTCCATATAAAATTCCTTCACATTTGGAAATATCGTCTTAAACATGCAAAATTGATCTTCAGTTCTCCCTAGTAAGCTCAACTTCGTAACAGTCTCACACTTATATCGGGCAGTACGTGCTCGGAAACTGTCTTTGATGTAATAAGCTTGTGCTTCTTGTTTACAATATTTGTCACGAGCCAATACAGTGACGCAATGTAAGTTGGGGAAATGTGTGTTCCAATCGATACGCTGCAACGTGAAGTAAGTTGATGTGGAGTCAAGTCTAGAAAACTTATCTATAATTAAATTCTTAAGTCTGGGTAAGGAAGGAATACCCCACTGGTCTGTCAACAAAATCAGATCCAGATGTGCGAGTCCAAAGGTCTCCAAACTATTTGCACTGCTTGTCAGAAGTAGCCTCACAATTTCAGGTACTCTCTTGGCTTGAGGAGCTGTCCACTTCCGGATAACATCGCTTGGATCATAATCATATCTTACTATTTTGTCGCTCGCGCTATAATGCCAACGTGTTTTTTCAATTTCATCAGTTGCAAAAGTTATCCTCTCTAACTCCGGCTTTTCTAACGCGAATTTCATAACGGTGTCCAGAAGGTGCCTGTTTGGCTCGAAATAAAAATGCTTCACAGCACGGGCCAAGTTTAGTGACAAAATGAAATGTAAGCACTTAACATTTATATTGCCATACAATTTCTTTAAGTTTGGAGAAGCTTCAACAAACACTTTCAATAAAACAGGCATTGTTTTAGGCTTCACCAAAACAGTCGTATCAGACCTCTTCTCCCTATGGTGAAAATTGTAGGGAAACTCAAGTACTTGAACAGTTGGCAACCAGTGTCCTACTAAGCCTAGATTGAGAGCATTCAAAAACCGTTCTTGCAAGTCATCTGAATACCTATCCATATCAAGTTCTTTTATATCCACCATGACACCTTGTAAAAAGGATGCTCTCGTCAAGAGAATTTCCCGGGCAGCTTGGACAGATCTACAGGTGCGGTCGACTCTGGCGTGCGAGCGTAAGAAGGAGTAGTTGTCGTAAGCATCCATTGCGTGCACGCGTAATGATAAATATTTAACTTCAATTTTGGAAAGAATTTGTGATGTAAAATCGGACTGGTTGTTGAATCGACAACAATTGTGATGACCTTCTTCTCCACGAAAGGAAATTGAGAGCCCGTTAAACGGAACTGTTTCGGAATTAGCAAGCAGTCGGTTCAACTTATAGAGGTGGCCACATGGATTGTCCTGTCTTATAACAGCCAAACAATTCTCCTTCCGAAGAACTTCCCGCGACCATATATTCCACAGCTTGTTGACCAACGATGTAATTAGCAGATCTTTTCTATTCAATTCCTCCAGGATCTGTTTCAGTATCTATAGAACATTAACAGTTTAAGATTAAAAACACATTTTCCATATCACCGAATTCTATAAAAGCCAATTAATATTCATATAATATAAATTCCAATAAATACAAACAATCTTTATAAAGCCGCAAAAATGAGTAAAAGCGCATTAATCATGTACCATCGGGATGGAAAACACTTGGTCGGCAATTTCCGGCTCGTATCCTCCGTTTGATTCGTTGTCATCCTGAAAAGGAATGAGGTCAATTATTTTAGCTTAATCTGTTTTATGAACTAGACACAAAGTATATTACTATCTTCTACCTACATCTAAAAATTTTGTAATACATTGAGAATGCATGAGAATAAAACGAAATAAACAATTCTGAATAATTTACAATTTAAGATAATATTTGTAATAATTTTACTTCAAGTTGTATGTCCGTTCCTTACATTTAAATTATGGCACTAACGGGAGACACACATTCCATTTTTATGTATATGGAATATTATTTTAAAAATTTTTAATGTGGAATGAAATAAAAATATTATTTTATTAAAAACTAAATCAGAGTCAGGGTAAGACAAGTAAGACTTACGCCTTCTGGTGACCCGGGTATTCCTTCATTCCGTCGTTTCCGATGTTCGTTATCTACACTGACCGGTGGTTCCTGAATTCCCGACATTTTAGCACATTGAATTAATTACCTAAATAAATACAAATGATTGGAAATCCTTCCAACATAACAGCAGAATAATATTTACAAACATTAAATTTTGCAATAACCGCCAGAACCAAGAAAATCAACTGCTAGCGCAGACTTTCTGTGTCTCGAATCCTGGATGGACATTATTGATTTTTACATTTGTAGGCAATTTCATGGTACTAGCGAATTACGAAGGTTAACAATTTCGGGGAAATGCGTCGTGAAAAGCAATGATTACACTTTAGGTTACTGATTTCTGCGAAATGATTATAGATTAATTATGCATATTCATTTTCATTGACTTATTTTTCTCTTGATGGATTTACTCGTCGTTATACTTTTATTACGAGACAAATTACAAGGTGAGTATTATAAGTATAATTTTATTACTCTAAAGTTGAAATAAGAATTTTATTTTCATGTGTCACAGGAAGAATTCGAAAATTAAGCAATTTTTATGCGGAATTAAAGATCACCGTAAAAGTGAATTGTTGCACTTTGAATTTTTAAAATCTTATTTTTGTCAAGTTAAATATCCGGCAGACGACTTATGAGACAATATTAGGAACTCGTATGACCAATTACTATTTTTGTTGGGAAACATTTTATATGAGGAAATCAGCCGCTTTAGAATTTAATTTACTGCCGTCCAAATCCTTGATAGTTAGCAGCGTTCTGGGGATGAGGGAATTGAACAACAGGCTGATGGTTAATACAGTGCTGCTGGTGCTGTGGGGCAACTTGAGGTTGGTAGAACTGATTGACTGGAACTGGAATCCCGGGTTGTTGGACGGAGGGCTGGTAATAATTTTGCTGATTTAATTCCTCACAGTAGTTTCCCACAGGAGCTTGCGGATTGTCGTAAAAATTTCCGGGGAGATCTCTGGCATTTGGAATTTCATTTTGGTACTGCGGGAATGAAAAAGTCCCGTTTGTAGATTGAGGCATACGATGTTCAATATTGATCTGCTGCTGCTGCAGTTGTTGTTGGGGTATCTGATTTTGGAAGCCCCCAGACTTGAAGTTTTGATGTTGTTGGGAAATCCGCTGTATAACATTGCCGTGATTTTGGATCTCCGGTCTTCTAATCTCATTTTTCATAGTTTCTTGGGGATCTTCTGGATGATAAGCTGATCTGTTGTTTTGCTCTACAATAAACTGGGGGTGTTGATTTTGCTGGTAATGACGCGTATTAATAGCTTCATTGGCAAAGTAGTTATCGGCCGGTGGTCCATTCCGTGGACGTATCATGCCTTGGGGAATATTTTGGACTTGTGCAGGTGGGAAGTTTGCTTGTCCATCTTCGAAAGGATTCTTCGAGTGGGAAGTTGCTAAAGGTATTTTTTCAGGATTATTATTATAGTCGCTGTCAGTGGCTGACTTAGCACTGTTCAGGTAACTTAATGTGGGAGATTGTCGATGTGCCTCCAACTCTGCAGTAGTTGTATCAGGATAGCCAATATTTGCTCCGGGGTTAACAGTCCCTTGCATATTGAAAGCTTGAAATATCTGCTTATTGTTATTAGTATTGACATCGGGACTGCACCCATCCTTCATGGTTACAGTACTTGCTGATTTGGAATCCCACTGACTTGACCCAGAATTTAACATCCTCTTCTGGAGAAACTCAGATCCAGGGTATATGAGCGAGCCGTCGTAATTTTCCTCCCCACGAACTTGCAGCAAATTTTGCCAGTCTGGCCAGAAGTTGTCGCGCATTCGTAAGACGAAATCCACTAAGTTACGGTATTCTGGAGAAATTTAATGGTCGATGTGAATATTCTTGCTCAAAACTAATCATTCGACTGAAGCATTTTATTTAAACGAAAACTTACGTTTCACTCCAGATTCGAACGGTGATTTAGGCATATTCCAAATCATTTGGGCAAGCATAGCGAATGCAGCGCAGTCAACTTCACCAGGAGTCTCACCAAGAAAATAATTATGTTTCCCTGAAAAATCAAAATAACTTTGTAGTAGTTGTACGTTAGGTACCACGCATTCCGCTTAAAAAACTAACACGAGGAAAATGAAAATGTATATTAATAGTTTAATAACTACATTGTTTATAGATATTCTACCAAGCGCGGAAGAAAGATCACCCAGATCCTTCAAAATAAGATCCGTGACCTGTCTAGAGGTCAGACGTCCAAGTCCATGGTAATAAGCGGCGCGATTAACCGATGATCCTATGTCCTTTATAGCGGCTAATCCAGCTGGGGATAAGGGTTGAATTAAAGGCATGGATCTACCTTCATCATACACCCAACGCCATAGAGCGATCCCCCTGGATGAGATGCAATATTAAAAATGGATTAAAAATTATGGATAACTCAAGGCGATAAGTAAAAATTGATTTATTTAAAGGCATCATAGTAAATTAATTTCAAGGTGATCTTACCAGTAAATATGGCTTTCCAACATTATTCCGACCAACCGACAAGCAATTAATCTACTGTTTTGAGCATTAGCATCCAAGTTTGGCTTGAATACCTCGCATAACTTAATCATACATTCATGAGATTCGTGAATTTCTTGGCCTCCGAGGGTCATCCAAGGGACGTTGCCATCATCGGGCGAGACAGAAAAGTCGACCTGTAGAAAAGTCGAAAATGTCATGGGATATTTTACTTGTACTGTTGGCTTGTCAATTTACATTTTTATTAAACTAAAATCTCACATCGTAAGGAATTCCAGACACACGCAAAAATGTTTCCAACTTTAATGGAAACGGAGCTACGCAAGGTGTATTATAGCCTCTGGGGCACTGGTGCAGTACAACTTTGATGGTGGCTTCCGTAGGGACCAAGTTATTATTGTTTTCCAAATCGGCGACACTAGCGTCCCCGTTGCTGCTGATTTCGGCTCTGGAATTTGGATTCGAGGTTCCACTGTTCTGTACAATCACCTTCGAGCTCTTCTGAATTTTTAGCTCTGGAGGTGGCGGTGGTGGTGCTGTTGGTGGCCTTCTCTCCATCTTCATCTTTTTATAAACACAGTATCCTAGGTAGGCTACACCTCCTAATCCGACGAGGAATGCCAGACTTTCAAATTGTCTTCGTGGCTGTATTTCAACCAGGGCATCCTGATGTACAGGAACAGCTTCTCCTGCTCCGTTGTATGCGCCAGCCATTATATCCGTTACTAAGCTCTATACCAGCTGTAATTTACAAAAACAAATACATAATTCATAATAAGATTTAAATTGCTATGAAATTACAAAATATTTGAGAATTCAAGTTATGTCATAAATACACAGCTAATCATTTAAGCATACAACAACTTATTGCATGTGGATATTGTACAAATAAAATTGTCATATTACCCTATTAACCCTATTGTCCACAATATTCGGTTTCGGTTCTTCCTGTTAAACTTTCCCTAAGAATTTCTTTCTCAGTTTTTTTACTTTCTTCTGGCAGAGACGATCTATCGTGGACGTGGAATTATTTAATTTGCTATATACCTTTTTTTACTGAATTCGGCTGTTATGTCGATAACGGGCCAGAAATTTACTGTCCACTGTCCACTAACCACTGTCCACCATATCTTTTAAC